>BGZK01001590.1:0-129287 GCA_005406025.1 Eumeta japonica
AAAAAAAAATCATTTGAACGCAACGATAAGGATATATTGCGAAAAAGTATATACTTATCCCGAAACCTGTATATGCAGAAACTTGCTTGTTCTTAACTTAACCGTATTCATTTTTTAGCGTCCCAAGCCATAATGGCGAAAACGGAACCATTATAGTTTTGTCATATCCGTCCGTATGTCACGGGCATCACTACAAGATGTATCTTGATGAAATTTGTAGTAGGTATAAGTGTCTTCTATAAGCTGCTATTTGGTTTGGTAGTTAAATAACAAAAATTAATATTTCTAGGGGGACACTCCATTCTTGTATGTCAAAAAAATATTTTTCAGGAAACTTCAACTTGTGGCACATATTTCGACAGTTCTTTTAAAAACACTTTAAGATTTCTCAGCATTTTTTAATTAAGTGAATATTTTTGGAAATAACCGCTCCGAAAGTATGCAAAAATTGTGTCGATACCCTTTTAATTTTTAAATTGTATGACCAAAAAATTAAAAAACTACAAAGGTAACGTTTAATAAATAATTTTAACGAAAATTATTTTAAAGATGATCAGATAGACCGTTATTTAATTATTGCTTAAAACTGCTATCCTCAATAAAAGGATATAAGTGCCATGAAGGTACGCTTTTTTGCTGATGCTTTTTAATTTATACTATTTTAAGGGTAATAGTCGACATACCAACTTGTTTCTTTAGTTATAAATGACTAAAGTGCTTATAAATATTATGTGCAGAAAACATGGAAAAAAGTGTTACAAAGTGGTTTTTTCATCTGTAGTACATTTCTTTGTAGTAACGGCTTCAGAACCCTATAATGAGCATGGTCCGACATGCTCTTGGTCGTTTTTTTTTCAATGTATCATATGCTTCTGATAGCTCGATTGCCGAGACGTGCCTGCATAATGTCGTTTTGGATTCGATACCGCACTACAAACGAACCCATCGGTCGGGGTCGCTCGTCCGTCTGTGCGTCCGTACACCGGACATCGGAATTAAACGTGTCGAGTGCAACACGGTCTGCGGCAACGAGGTGGTACGGGTTGGGCGACCGACTCCAAAAAAGTGGGTGTTTTGTTTGATGTAGCATTTAAACGCCTGACGTGCGAGCAAGCCAGTCTTAAATGGATCTACATTTTCATCTTAACGCATCTAAGTGTGTCAAGTTTCCATTCGTCAGTCTTTGCAAAAATGTTCGGCAATTTAGCTAAGTAGTTGAAAGATGTAAAAATAAATTTAAACGAAAACAAGCGAGAAGGCAAAAAATTGTTGGCAATCGCAGTTTCTATTTCGGTTTCAAACTACGATTTTTTACCGTTATCGTTAAACCGATTCGATGTCCCGAAGCGCGAGCCGAAGTTCGTCCGGGCCCTAGTTCGACCGTCCGTGCACTTTTTTTCGTGGGAATCTCGAAAATTAAAACATCATCGTCCGAGTCTCGAAATGAAACTAAATATTATATTACACGGCCTGAGCTGGCCG
Source organism: Eumeta japonica (assembly GCA_005406025.1). NCBI lineage: Eukaryota > Metazoa > Arthropoda > Insecta > Lepidoptera > Psychidae > Eumeta > Eumeta japonica. Next base: position 1,483 of record BGZK01001590.1, read on the forward strand.
TTGATAGATCGTTAGACCGATCCGTCGGAGCCTTTTTAATTTGAATTTTGAATTTATCATTAGAATTTATGAAGCTGCCGATAAAGTTGAAATGATGGTAGTGACAGATCGCATCTATATGTAAATACGGGGGCAGCTTGTTGAATATACTTATGACTCAAGTTTACATATAAAACTGGGTTCCTACGACCTCTTATATTTTCTAGTATTGCGTGACTGACCGATCGCAGGTTTTTTTTTTTTTTTTTTATTGAAATACACATACAATATCTCGAGATTTAAACCTGGCCACGTGAGAACTCATCACTATTAAAAGCGAAAATAGTCGTTAGGCTTGAAGACGTTCACAAATTAATGAACTGTGTTCTATAAAATTTCTATACTTATTGTTACACGTTTCTTAGGTCAGTACGTGCATGTCATGAACACTGCGTAAGCATTCGGTATATATGTATATATAGATTCGTCTTTCCCAGGACTGTGAGAGGACCCTAAACTTTTTACTTTAAAAATTTCAATATCTCCCACTGAGCAGACTGTTTTATGGTTTTGGTATCGTAACAGTAAATCCAGCTTTCGTCACCTGTAACTGGGTCATAACAGCATTCGAGTCACTACTGGCAAATCTTTGCATCATTTCGCGTCACCAATTAAAAGAACGGAATTTTTAAGTTTTGGTCAAATTATAAGGTATCCACCTTGTACAAAACTTCCTGACCGCTAAAATATTCATGAAGGATTTTGTGCACTTGACTCGTACCAATGCCTAAGCTTGTTCCAATCTGCTGGTAGGTCACTCTTTTGTCAGTCTCTATCATGGGCCGCACAGCACTGTTTGTGTACTGACGTCACCGCAGAAGAACGTCCTTCGCGCAGATCGTCAGTCAGATTAGTGCGACCACGTTTAAAATCGTTAAACCAGTTGTAAACAGTGGCGAGGGCTGGAGCTTCGTCATGAAAGGCCAACTGAAGTCTGTTAGAACTTTCTTGTTGGTTTAAATGTCAACAAAGTCATAGAAAATCATTAGACGAACATTTTCTCGCGTTAAATTTATGTTGACGTTAGACAATTTTCTTTGCAGGCAATTTATAAAATCAAATGATAACTGAATGTAATATAATAATGAGGTTGACAGAGAGTTTTATTTTTAAAATTTATTGATACATATGTCGCCGATCTCCGATAAATTGAGACAACGTTCCCTGAGGTTTTTCCGCCATGTTTTCACAGAAATTGTCCATTTTGGATATACTCGTGGTAGCGGATACGAAATAATATCAACAGAAAGTGGTTAGATCACTCCTTTTGTTAATTCATGAAACAAATCACCAAAACACTGCACGTACGCAATACGCAAAAAGGATTTAACTGACAATGGGCTTGCACACGTATACTGCGACTCGGTCAGTCGCCATAACACAAGCTACGTCAACTCACCGGCGTCAACAACTTCTGCAACCCCATTTAGCGTTGTCCGCTCTTAAGTTAAAGTATCTATTGCATAGACACAAAAATAGCATTAAATAATAGTCGATTCATTACCCGAATTAAAAATAATCACAAATTGACTATTATCGATCAAATTAAATTAGGTTTCTTTTGCAGAAAAAACAATTAAAGTAAATGCGCGTAATATTATATTACTTCACAATTTCAAAGTGGCTAATTCTAGAAATTTTAAGTGTTGCCTGCGTATAAGTGACGATTGTACAGGGAAATCCCTGGTGTGAGATGAGTGCAGTGTGCGTGTGCCCTAAATCGTTATTCGATGCTGAAAAGTTAGAATTATTTGTAGTATTAAGAGATATCTTATTTCTGCTCTGAAATTATGATTTCGGCATGAACAGTTGAATGCCCCACCGCCGCATGCGCACTTTGCCGGCAAACAACTTACCAGTAAGAGATGTGAATGTTTTATTTCGTATTCTCGCGTCCACCACCTCCCTCTTCCTGCATGAAGTATTGTGTATAATTTACTAGCTCCGGGCCTGGCTCCGTCCGGGCCGTCACTCAAACTTAGGGTGACCACGGTTGAAGTTTTGGAGACAAGACTGTGGAATTTTACGTTTCTTTCCAGAATCTCTTTATATATAGAGCATTTCCAACAACCAAATGAGCACGAGATTGACCAGTGAATTTATCAGTTTGTGAAAATGTTGTATTTCAGTACCTAATGTGGAGGTTCATTTATTTTTATAGTGTATATACATTTTGATAATCTCATATGTGTATAGTTTCATAAATATTTTCGAAAAAGTGTGATAAGTTATCCATTGCGCTCGAGAACCACTGTACGAATTTCTTTTATTACTTGTCGCCGATAGGACGATAAGACTGTTCGGTCTAAAGGTAGAAAGAACCCTTTCAGCATAACTAAGACGTAGAAATAAAGCAAACAAAACAATGCCTCATTTGAAGAAAAGTTTAATTTGTTGTTTCAATAATCTTCGGCGGTTTATATTTAAGGGAAGTAAATAACTGTACTACTGTGCCTTATTGTTGAGTAAGCTCACTATTTTATTTAGTTAGATTTTGTATACAAATATTTCTTTTTAATTGTAGTTATTTTATAATTAATTAATAATAAGTAATTTATATGCTCTTATTTTTAAGTGACACAAAGCTGTATTCTGACTTTTTCTGATCAAGAAAACGTGCGTTATGCCAGCAGATGCTTCTTCCACGCGGAGAATAAAAGCATACTCGATACGTGTACCTTTCGGACTGTCCTACGGAGGACCGCCAGCGAGGTAACCCCATTCAATAAGGATGTTTCTTCTAACATTTGTTTCGGGTTGTTAGAAAGATTAATCTTCTGGAATAACATGGCTCACTTTTGTGCGCGGCGGCCCCGGCCGCCTGTGACGTAACTGCTACTCTGTGGTGACGTCGGGGGTTCTATCGAAGTTTACCATTTTTGTTTTAATTTATCAATGCAATGACCGTACCGCCACAACTTCCACGTACACACTAACTCACTGTCTCGTGGTTTTCTTCTGTATTTTTGAATCGGTTTTTAATAATACTTGACTTCGCCATTTATCAATTGTATTTTTTTTCCTGCTTATATTAAGAATGTAAATAATTTATCTCGTGGAAAACGACAGTTTGCGCTTTCTAAATTCTGAAATTTTCATACTACCGTCTCTTTTTCTGATATAAATTATTTGCATTTAGTACACGGCACACGAGAAAAATATAATACTATTTTAATAATGTTATTCCACGTATACGTCGATCGTGTGAAGGTCTTATACCTTCAAAGGGATCTGTCGCGTCAGTAATTAACGTCTAGCTCGCCGAGCTGCAGGATGGAGACGATCCCGATCTGTTCGTGACCATGCAAAGCGAGCGCCTTAGTCGCAAAACTTAGACCACGCACGTCGGCAAAATATTAATTCATAGTTCTGTTGTCACGCAGCTCTGACTAAGATTTAGAAGTTATAAAAACTGAATCGGAGCCTCCATCGATAAAACTATTTGAACCGACCGGACGAACTTTCTGCGCTGAAACTGTCGTAAAAAGAGAAAAAAAGCAATAAGCTCGTGCGAGCTCTTACGCGAAGTCTGTACGAGCCCTAATAATGGTTAGCAAACTCTGTTCCGAAATTTTAACAGCCCACCCGCCAACAGATATAATCCTCCGACAACGAGACGTTTCGCGCCCACGGACGTTCGACGTGGAGCACGGGGCGCCGTTGTCCCGGTCGCGGGGCGGGCGGCGCTCGCGGCCGGGGGCGGGCGTTGTACAATAAGTATATATTTCTGGAATTATGAGAGCGTTTTCCATTGTCGGGTGTCAACACGGAAAATGTCGCCCGGCGCGACACGTCGAACGCGTCCTTCGGCCGAGGCTCGTCGCTTCTGGTGATTATTCATCTCCTAGGAGACCTAATCGACCGTACGCACGCACCGCTGTAGCTACGTCGGGAGGTATAAGTTGAGTCGGTTCTGGGAAAAAAAGCATATATGTGTTATTGTCGATTAAATACGATTTGAAAAGAAGTTTATTGTGGTTGCGCCAGGTTTTTAATAGCGCCGCTGCTGCGGTATCAGTTCGACATCCTGTTTATTTCAAAATGAGGCGCTCGATCATTAATTAGACCCGGAGACATTAGTCTAGTGCGGGTCGCAGGCTGCTTACGACTTTTCAACCGACAACGCAATTGCTTGGTAAACTCTTTCCCGCATCGAGGTATACGTCTGTTAATAATGACGATCAAAACTATGCATGTGCCTGCCCTGTCCGGCCGCGCCGGCGCACTGCCGATAGCTCACAATGGACAGTTTGAGGAAAACCTGTCCTTTTCTCTATCTTGTTTTATAATTATGTACTTTACTTATGTATTATGTACTTTCTAAATTGTCCGTAGCGACAGAAAACCTTTGTACTCTTTCATATTAAAAATCGCAACAAAGCCAGCCGGATATACTCTCGATTATATTAGATCATATACCCGACTATATCAAATCAAACTATCTAAGAATACGTCTTGCGCCAGGACCATGGTCCACGCCCGATCGCGCTGCGGGCGCTCGGCCGCGGCCGTCGCCGCCGGCGCGTCCTGCTAGACTCTTAAATTTTCACGTTTGCCGGAGAAAAAAAACTTTCCTCCCTTTTCGATAGCGCGCGGTCACGATTCTAATATCGCCGCACTACAAACAATAAACACCGCACGGCGAACTTTATAGCGGGGACATGGAGAAGCCGCGACGCCGGGAGCAGAACTCTGTGCGCTGACGAGACGGCGGCGCGAACGCACGCGCAGCTCGTAAGCGACGGGCGGGGTCGCCGTGTGCCAAATCCATAAAGGTCGTACCAAATTGGCATGTATGTGTGTGTGTGTGTATTTAATGTACCAAAGACCACTTGGAAAAATACGACAGTGAAAAATCGATCCCAAGATATGCGACACTTAGGTTCGAAAACTAATCGAAGTGGCAGACTTTGAGCAAACCCTTAGAATACTAAGTACTGAGCGGGACGAAAAAAAAGTGTTAAATTAGCCCGAACGGGCCATTGACGTTTTTTCTACGTTATTATTGCTCGTCCTGACGATAATGTATTTTAGGTTAGAACTCGGGAACACAAAAAATTTAAAATGCTCGGTCGTTCACGACAGTGACAGATATATATGAATATTCAAAATATGTCCGTTAAGGACTATTGCTTTATTGTACTCGAAAACAGCGAATCGATATCGCTAGTGACGTGCTCGAATCGTATATCGATTAAACTGCTTTTAATAAATAGTATAATTTATGGAATTAAGATTAAAAATATTGCATCTTCGTTTTAAAATCTATTCACAGATCACAGATATATAAAATTCTTTCACTTGACTATATTTGAAATTTTTTGACAATCTCGTAAAAAAATCAGTACTTAATGTAGTATTATATTGATTTATCAAATGTATAACCTATTATTATTGATATATTATATATTTATTTAATATACATTCAATTCTTAAATAAGGTAAGTTTGAAATCTTCTGTCTACCGGTGGACGTCGAGTGCTTGAAACGACGACGATGACGAAATATGTAATTCATTATAATTAAGTATTCACAAAGTAAATTTTAATCGTGTTTGATATATTTTTGGTTTTTGCTTAAAAATATTGTGGCGTATCACAACAACCTCTGAGTAAATAATACACATGAATTCGTCAAAGAAAAAGTTTGTTCGACTTAGGCGATACGAGACTCGTATGTGTAGTTTGCGGCGTGACCGCCTCCGACACCGCGACCGCCTGCACTGAGCTATTGCATCAGTTCAAAATTCACAGAACCACAGTCACAGTACCCGTCGCCCGACAGTAGCTCTAGTGAACGTGTCGTTACTGACCGTCGGGCCGACGAAAAAGGAAAACTGGGCAGTTTTATAGGGCAACTCGGCAGAGCCGGAATCCTTCAGCTGTGTTCGCTAAATCGAGGCAAATTCTAATAGCGTAGTTAAAATTACAACGGTAAGGTTTGTAAGACGTAGCTGTTTCACATTTCTTATCAGTATGAAAGTGATATAGAAGATGTAGTATCTCTAAAGCTGTACCACAACATTCTGAAAGGTTTTCATACTTTTAAATTTGAAAAGATACATCATGAGAACTAAAGGTGAATAATATATTCACCGTAGATAAGTTTACGATGTATTAGTAATGAAGAAATGACCGAGTTACCTCGACTGGATGTTTGTAGACTTCAGTAGGATTTCTCAAAAAGTGGATCTAAAATTAACGTGGATAGGTATCACGAAAATTGTGTCAAACATCCACATCGTATTTATCTCGGTGTTATTTAAGAACTCAACAATTGTATTTGTTAATGGATACCTATACTTGGCACACATAGTTTGCTTAGGCAGATTCAACTTCGATGGTAAGGTCAATCGAATAATTAAATTCGGTTAGACAGGATTCCGACAACTGTTTCAGTGCTTAAATACGAAGATCTGTACACAGTGCATCTATCCAATGATGATACACGAGTCATCCTTTACTGACAACCTCGTAAATAAGTTCAGTGTCACTTTACTTACGATAGAAAGAATGAGGCTCGCAATTTGTCTGAGAAATTTAAAACAAAACGTGGTAGTTGTAGGAGAACTAATGTAGTTGTTAAAATTAAAGAAAGATCATAAAATTAACAATTTGAAATGGCACTGGATGACCAATTCCTTATACTGAGGACCTGATTAGAGTCCTGAGTCATCATTCGTTACAAACGGCCCAGAACCGCTTGTTACAGACATCTAGAGAGATGGCCTCAGTACAATGTACAGCACTAAACATTTATTTATCAATGGCTGAAACGATATTAATGTATTGTTTTCAATTCGATGTACTTTAAATGTTTATGCTATATGTATATGTTTATGAATACTAGCGTCTGTGACAGTGAATGAAAAAGTACAACAAAACCTCATTTTTGAAATCACTCATTATCTTTGTATTTAACGCATAGAATCGGTTATTTTTCACATGCCTTTACCTAATACATTTTTATTAAATATGTGTAATGACTGATTTTGGAGCTAATGCTACTATTTTTTATCGATATCTACAAACTGTATATTTCGCGACGGTACTTCCCTAGGACTGTCGGGTCACGCGCTCATAATGAAATAAGTTGTGAGACGGCGCGGCGACGTGTAACGCTCTCAGGTCTACATTCGCGAGACTTTCTCCTTTTTTTGACCCTTTCTCTTTGATCCTAAGTATTTTACACGCGAATCGCAAAGGTCGACATTTATATCGATTACGTGTCATTTTTTTAGTTTTAAATTTGTATTTTAAATATTCAATTCAATTTTCCCCATTTCACCTGAAACACGATTCCGACACATTATGTACATGAAAGCCACGACAAATTTGTTGACTGGTGTTATTATAAACATTTCAATTTATCTTCCCATGTACTGTTCAACAGCATTAATTATTTTCGAGTCGTTTTGTTGGATCTAAATAAACTTGCCGTTTTCCTCACCCAATTCGGTACGGTCAAAGCTTTCGTCTCTCGTCTATTCGTGCTAGCTTCTGTATTTATAAGGTGCTGTTCTCAAATTACTTCACTATTATTAACCCTCGTTTTTTCCAGACAATGTGTCTAGTCCTCGCTACTTGAGAGTTGTGATCAGCTTTCTAGTGTCTATGAACTTGATTTTATCGCGCTAATAGTGTTATTCAATACCCTATTTATTTTGTTCACTACTTTATTGTAAAAGATTTCGTTTTTGCGCCTCTACTCATTTCATTTTTAAAAGTTCACATTGGCAATTTTTTATTAAACTGATATTTTAAAAACTTATTCTAAATAACATTTAAGTCTCTATTAGCTAATTTTACACTTAACCTCCACTTTGTTTCGTCCTCATAGATTACAAAGCCCTCTTCAACTCTTTGAGAGAAATTCTCAATTAAATTTTCAAGTGGGACTAATGTCGAAATTCTGTTTAGTGTCAAAGTTTCTCTCACAAAATTTGTTGATTCGTGTTTGTCGTATTCGATAGCTGTCAATATTTAGAATAAGGTAATAAGAGTTTAATATTTTTTTTAGAAATGCGTAATGTACGTTCTTTTGGTTTTGTCTTAGAAATTGCAGCTTCCTTCAATTTTCGAAATTAAGCTACGATGGCTACACTTCCAGTGTCGTGAAAGATATGGTTTTGCACACATTCAAGTTGCTATATTTTTATACAATATTGAATATTCTGCTGTACAATATTCCGCTTGAGCGATCCTTTGAAATTTCGTACAAGCGTTTCGTCACTACAAAAATACAGCAGTATATAAACTACATATTCCAACCATATTCCAATTTCACAGCCTTGATGTTACAGAGATACCGCCCACCTAAATCGAGAGGCTCGTGGCTACTGATTCTGAATTAATAATTTTTGGTTTTACTTAGATTTGGGCTCTAACTCTTCGAGATTGATGTTGCAGTTGTAGCCTTACTACCCTCCTAAACCAAAGAGATTTAAAGTGACCCATTTTTATATAAGTGAAAAGTCGAGAGCGGTCGACATATTAATTGATATTATCAATTGTTGGGGCCGAGAATTGGATTGGAATATAGTACTAAATCTGATTAGGGATCATATTTGAAAAAGGAACTACATGAAATATAAAAGCATTCATTCTACATTAACACCTGCGGAGACGGGAGTGATATATAACAATGCATATAGGAAGACATACATATTTTTTTGTAATATCGTATAATTGACAATATCAAACGGATCATGACTAGTACGGTCTACCGGAATCGACAAACGGAATAATTCGATATCATTACCACGCACGTCATTTTTATGATTTACATCATGTATTTATATAGAATAAAGAAAAAAATGTTAATGCTCCGTAACTACATAACAGTGTCAAAATTTATTCGACATTGGCTCATCACTATTATAACCACGCACTACACGAAGATAAATATGCATCATAATATACGTGTACTATTTACCGTGACAGCGTTACGGTCGATATACAGCGAATCGGTCGACGCGGGCACATCACTACTCGCGTCACGTCTACCCCCGTAATGTAATAAGTTACATGCGACTCGCTTTAGCTTCCAAAGTTCGGCTTAGCTATTTTATTTATATATATTTTTTAAGGGGCATTTCGAAATTTTACCGGCGCGCGTATAAAATTTCATGACGGTTCGCCTTCCGGACCGAATGTTGCAGTCCGACGGCCATTCATTTAGGTTTGCCGGAATGCGACACTTTGGGATACGCAGAATAGTGTGAGTTGCTTTTCTGGAAAGAAAGCGACAACGTTGTCGCGCGTATCCTAGATATGTCAGAGAATATCAGAGTTCCGTGTCGAAAAACGGTACTCACCGAAACTTAGATTCCGCAGCAAAATCAAACCATTCCTTATTTACAGTCTCGATTATATATCTCATATTTTCTTAATATTATATGTTGTCAAGTGAAATAAATTAATTCAAAATTAATTGAAGCTCGTTAAGTCCTTAAACTTTCAGAAAAGACACACCACAGAATAGAACCCGAGACCTGTATTCGAAACAACTCAAGTAAAGTAGGACCCGTATCGAATACTAATTTGCTTGATACCCCGAGCGATCGCTGTGTCGTCGGAGGAAATCGATCCTCTGTAATCAATTTTAAGTGTTTCTCATGGCGCGATCATGTTCTATTTAGTATAAATGTGAGTACTGACTTATGCAGGTTACTTTCTGATCCGAAAGCATTGCTCCACCTGCTATCGTCTCGCTTCTGTGTGTATTATGGCTATCGTCTAGTATTGTTGGGGTTCAGAATATATTTCGGCAGGCCTGTCCTCGGTCAATGCGGACTCGCTTCCGCCGTGCGCCGGACTCTGAATAACTGGTACGGTTTGCTGAGTATGTGAGTACACGACGACTCGGGACGAAGGTGGACTGCTGATATTCCATATATCATCCCGATTTTCGAATCTCATCAAATCAGAATCGCTGAATACCCAAGTGAGGAAATTCAGAATACAATTCGTACGAACTAAAGGTGTGCCAGAGCGTATAGTCGGTATTAAGAAGCTGTTAGATTAGAAGGATCGCGGGAAATCGGAGGTGCTCGTTTGGGCGCCTCTTGGAATAATTACGGGAGTGGTTGTTTTGGAAAACGCACGATACGTTCCGCATCCTTTCCTGGAATGAACCCCAGAGTTACTCCGAGTTTCACTCTTGGACACCGGATTGTACATCCACTTAGATATTTTTACCGGTTTACTTTGAAAGTGTAACTAATGAACGCTAAGTGAGCGTGGATTTTAGGCAATACAAACATCAAAGTGCTAATCCTGCGTTACCGTTGCATCAGCGCAAACAGGATGTGATTCATGCTTTTTATTGTAGGTAGCGATGAACTGTTAACTGACGGATATACGAAGTTAGTGCTATCACGTAAAAGTAGAAATTTGTGGTTGTTTCTTCTGCAATATGGCTATCGTCTGCAATTGCTAGTTAATATCGTTCTATTTTCATAACGTTCATGTACTTTTTAGATAAACCTTATTGTCCTGTCTGTCGTGTGATTTTGAAATTACCGGCGATTTCTATTTCGAAAGCCTGTCTGGTTTTTATCAATTCATTTGCGAAAGCATAATCTATAATTCTTTTTTTTTCAGTATGTGTCGTTTAACCTTAGCACTAATTCTATGCGAAGTACAGATCGCTAACGACCACAATACCATTGAAATGACATCCGGGACCCATGGCTTAATCTCCTCTGCGAGTGATTTAAGTGACTTAAGTTAAAAACTCATTAGTCATTTCATTAGTGGTCGGGATCAAGTCGCGCCACCTTCAGATCGTAAAGTATCGCTCTTGACCACTCGACCACCACCGCCTCGTTCACGATCATAAAACCCCGACGATCAAGTTTCTAATGAATTCCCCGGCGCGTTTTTATGAGACATCTCGGAAATGTGACCACTGGATGTATATATTATGAGCTGTATTGAAACGATAGGACGACTCCCGCTGACGACTCACGGCTCGAGGCCGACACGTCCGGGCGCGGGACTGGGCGCGGGTAGGAGCCGAGTCACGATCGGCTTATGCCTTCGAGCGAAGGCCTTCTATTTATAGGAGAAAGACTCGTACGGTAATACAAAAAAAAAAGAAACAAAATAGCGTTATTTTTGGATCCTACGATAAATTTCTTAAATGTCCTCGCCGTGTAATTTTGAAAAAGACTGTAGGTGAACTAGTTTTACCTCTGCCCGGTTTATTGTAAAGAAAACTCATATAATCATTTATTTTTATCATCTTATAGTTTTCACTCTAAGATTCACTATCTCGGAGCTCTAGTAAATCTTGAAAATTCCCTATTCACATCTAGAACTACTCGGACACGTGGTCGCTCATAACATTTCCATTTTTTTTGACGTGACAACGTCTTAAATTAGGTTGCGACTGGGAGTCACTTATGAAAAGGTGTAACGCTCGGTAACGTAACGATGAGTCACCGAACGAGAGAGGCCGCCGAATGCCTTGCGTCTCTCTCCCACTCAACTATGATCGGTCTGCCGCGCAGCGAGAATTAGTGCATAGCTTGCAAATGTATTGCAAGTTATTGTATGTATATTTGTATATAAATACGTATGTATGTGTAAAGGTAAAAATAAAATTTTGTTAATATGAAATTCAGTGCGAGATTCTTTGTATAAATTAATGTTTTAAATATAATTCTTTGTATAAATAAATGTTTTAAATTGTTACTATTATTTCATCCTTCTTCCTACTATACGAATGAATATTCACATTAAAATGATTTTACCACTCAAAGTCGTTGTCACGTAAAACTTTCGCCCGTATACCGACTTTTTTGTTTATGAATATATTATGAATAACTGCACTCGTTTTCACTAGAATTGCTACTACATTGTATTCTGATAGCAATGTCTAGATTTTACTTCATGCGGCTTGGTTAGGTTACGGTTACGGGCGAAAGGAGAGGTTTGAAAATCAAAAAAGGGCAGCGACTAGCGCATGCGGCGCATTGATGATGTCCATCATATAGATCATATTACCACAGATATTGTAGTATATGCTTTATTAGGGTTTCTGCTACGACATATCCCTCTCGCAGAACTTATAATTTATGATCGCGGCTACTCAACTCCGACATACACTGATTAATATATGAGATTTTGTTAAATTACATTCCCTTACGTGCAGTGCACTGTACATTTTGAAAATATTGATCTAATTCCCATAATTTATTTCCAGTAATAACAGGACAATTAGTTGTTTTACATTTTCTACATTAATTGGTGAAGAAGTGAGACTTTGTGGTTACATGCAGCACACTCACATATTTTTCAGTCTAAGTTGCAGTGAAGTCTGAAAGAATTCTAGAATGTCTAGGGCAACAAAAGTTTGTTAGAACAATATGTAAGAGATTCAAAACTAGTGCACTTAGCAAGTCTTAAAAAATTACTCTTGGAATTAGTCCAAGTTTTAGCTTAGACTTATCTTATTCATATTGGATTATATATTCACAAAATGTACTAGCATTTTTTTTCAAACTGAATCATGACCACATTTGTTAAATTAGAGAAATGCATGTATTTACAAAACATATTCTTTTTATATTCAGTTACAAGAAGTTTAAATTTATTGCATTGAAATATATGACAAAATACGTTCTTTAATCAGCAAAGTAGAGTCGTAGAAAACCTGTTTATGTTTTGACCAACGTCAAAGTCTGTTAGAACAATATAAAAGAGATTCAAAAGTGGTGTACGGCCAAGTACCGTCCCTTTCGCGCGGCCGCCGCCCGCGCCTCCCTCTCGCACGTCAATTCGCCGTATTGGTTCGGATCGAGGCGCCGCCCGCGCCCTCATAACTAATACATTATCCGTCTTAATGGCGTATTTAAAGTATAAAATATGGAGAGAAATTAAAGTTCCGAGTGAGATTTGCTAATGGCGCTCCGTATTTGTCCGAGCCGAATCGAACGTAAAAAATTTTCGAGAGCTATAAATTTGGGTTGTCCTTTATTTCCGATTGGGCACTTCAAAAGGCTGTCGCCTATTTTGGCCCTTGATGGCGGCGGCGGCGGCGGTGGGGGTGACCCACTGGGGCGTTGTATGAGTTGTAGGGGTACTTACATTAGCATAGCCCATGGTTCCCTACCCTTAGAATGAACGTCGTTTTTCGATTGTTTTATCTCGCTTCCCTGTCCACTCTCTGAGTGTTCATGTTAAACCAAGGCTATAGCTCAATGGAAAATATGTTCGAAATTTTGCCCGCCTGCCCATTATAGAATAGAACGAATAAATCCGTCAATCTACGTATTGATGGATCGCACTGTCAGCACTAAATCTTAATTTTGATCCAATTTCTGATTCCAATCTCGATCCCGATCTCGTTTTCGCCCTCGATTTAATTCCTATTTTTTTTTTTTGCGATCTTTAACTTATATTTCACCCTCTCCCCTCAGTTAATGCTTCAGCATACTTCCCTATCAAGTAACAAGTTCTTATGAAAAGGATTTTCATATCGATATGATTCTTTAATATATATTCCATTATTCCAGAGGAAATAGAAAGTCGAGTCGTAAACGCACAATCAAGCAGATAGACACGATTTCATAATTTATTACATAATCTCTGATATCGTAGCGTGAACGTCGTATTTCGTGAACTTGAAATCTTTATTGACATGCGAAGCGAAAAGGTGGCAGATGTTTATTAATAGCTAAGAATCTAGAAAGGAGATGCATTTGATCGACCACCGAATTTCTTCCTAAGTCACTGCATGAAAATCCGCATATACTTTTATCTTATTGAAATGATGAAAAATTTGCATTCATTTCTAATATCATCGGCAATAATTTGTAATAAAGCGACAACAATACGGCCTAATTGATTACACATTCGCGTTAAACAATCATTTGTGTTTGTTTTGTCTAAAATTTTAATCTATACATATAGGTAAATTTGAGTGCTTGTTTATTAGTATTTTTGGACAATCTTCGAAAAGGGCTGAATAGATTGTAATCCAATTTTGCAATGGGATACATTATCTCCTGGTAAGCAAGATGAGATATATATACATATATATTAACTTATAATAATAAATTCAAAGAATCACAAATATTGACATCGGGGCCGCATCGGAACAGACAGCAGTACCGGGATCGAAACTTGAAATTACTATATTTTAAATTACTCTAGCGAAGGGATCGGGAAACGACTAATTTAAATAAACGTCAACTCAAATCGAAAAATTGAGGCGTTTTAATGAACCCGAGTATCGACTAAATGGACAGACCGAAACAACTGTGACCACCAATTTAAGTGCCTAGCGATTATAGTAATGATTTGATTGCGTTTTCATTAGTGATATCTAATTTAAATAATATATCATATTTATATTATGTTAAAATATATTTTTACTATCGGTTTAACAGCCGATGGCCACCTCAAAACGTTCAGCAGCTTGATGGTACAGATCTCGCGGCTAATTCAGCATTGACCACGAGCTTGCGACCGTGGGCGCAGTAAATGCGCAATTACATCTAAATGATTGTAAATCCGCACACAGAAGATATCGACAAATAAAATTCGCAAGAATATTGTCAAGTTTTCCGCAAATGACTAGACAAGTCATGAAAAATAATAATTTTTGCAATAAAGAAGTCCCCGTTCTCACTATTCTAGGCGTTATGTCGTTTGATTTAACGTCGAAACTAGAGCGTCCGCGCAGCGCTACGACTGTGCGCGATCTCAAAACTGGCCCTAGCAATGAAAAGAAATGCTTATAGTATTATATATATACATATAGTATTAAATATTAATAAGTGAATTTTTAAAAACAGGCACGCCATCTTTAAAAATTTAGTAGTTTTTTAAAATTATTCGTTCGCGTACAAAATTAGATGATTGTTAAATAATTAACCTAGGACACCTAGTGATGGCTCAATTTAATGAGGTACATTGCGATATTTTTTAATCATTTAGTTATCAGTTATCTAAGGCTGAAAATGTTAGAAAGGTAGGTTGATAATTTTTCGTTAAACAAATTTATGTTTCCGTTTTTGCACAAAAATAAAACTACTCAAAAGACATTCATTCATTTTTGTATGAATTGATTCAGTGACTATCTTTTCGTACGCTCTACTTTAGTATAGTTTGCTAACGCGGGTCAGACAAACCTATGCTGCAAAGTAACTGAGGGATCCTACCGAATGAAATAAGACAAGTGTGATACCGCCGCAGCGCGTTCTAGTGAAATGTAAGAGTACTTAAGGGCGCCGCTCTAACAATGAACATGCATTTCACATGCACATCGGCCGAGTTTTACGGAATTGATTGCATCCGTTAAATTAGTTCGGTTGTATAAATGACCTCCCCCCTCCGCCCGCCGCCGCCCGCGCCCCGCGCGCGACGACACGGCTCCCGCGGCTGTCGTGCGCCGGGCCCATAACGCGCGCGGCCGATTATCGTGAACGGCCGCGTTGTCGCGACAATCGAATAATACATTCATATATCTCGCTGCCCTGTGCCTGTACACAGCTTGAATTACACAATTTCGGCTCTAGTGCCGTCCGCGATGGGTGTGCGGCCGCTATCGATAGACTCGCTGCGTCGTCGATGATCTCTGTTGTCGCGCAGGCGGCGCCCTCGGAGACATCACCGAGACGACCGTTATGCTTACTAGACGTAGTATAGTATGTATTGAGCTTTTCTATTAATAACAATTTCATGGAGCCAAAGCTATAGAGAATAATTAATATGATTTCAGTCAGATGTTATACAAATATTTTCTGGTTACTGAACTTCACTTATTAAGAAGCGATTTCTATGTATAGCCCGCGGCACGCAAATCAGGTGGGAAACGAAACCGAGTGTTGACAAAAAGCGAAGCCGTTTGTTCTAGTGCCCCTCATCGCAGTATGTACATTTTTCTTCCACTGCAGACCTATAGATGTTTTATTTTAACATAGACGTTAAATTGTTATTTCCTACGTTACCGAGTGTTTAATGTTGAGTAATCGTTTTTGCACAGAAATAACTGCAATGGTATCTTATTTTTTGTAATACTTTTTTACGTACTGATTTTGAATTTATTTTTATTTTTAGTGATCAGATACTAAAACAATCTTATGACATTTGTGTGATGTTTTAATTTTTGAATTATAATTTTGAATGGTTGAGTTTATTTTGTACAAAAAACAGTAATACAGTTGTCAAAATATTTATTGAATATGAAAGAATAATTTGAAAAGTTTGTGTATAGTTTGTAATTATTAAAAAAACAAGCAACTAGCTCATTTATATAGCTTTGAAGACCATTTGCCAGTCGGAAAGTACTTCATGGGATATTAATACAATTTACTTCATTTTAAAATTTGTCTGTAGAATCGATATTGATTTCTTATTTCATTTATATTCATATGTCTGTATATATGTCTCATGTGTAATCATGAATTGTTTGTGTCCTTATTTTATGCACTTATTCAAAAACCATTAGTCTTGTTACAGCGTATTTACTTTCTGTACATAAAATCATCAACGATCTGCTGGATGGTTTCAGTTATTTATTTAATTTCGTTTACCTGTTCGTTGTTCTTCTATACATAAATTCAAATGTAACGTTTTGTTTTGACGTGACAACGTCTTAAATTAGGTTGCGGCTGGGAGTCACTTATGAAAAAACGCTCGGTAACGTAACGATGAGTCACCGAACGAGAGAGGCCCGCCGAATGCCTTGCGTCTCTCTCCCACTCAACTATGATCGGTCTGCGCGCGCGCAGCTAGAATTAGTGCATAGCTTGCAAATGTATTGCAAGTTATTGTATGTATATTTGTATATAAATACGTATGTATGTGTAAAGGTAAAAATAAAATTTTGTTAATATGAAATTCAGTGCGAGATTCTTTGTATAAATTAATGTTTTAAATATAATTCTTTGTATAAATAAATGTTTTAAATTGTTACTATTATTTCATCCTTCTTCCTACTATACGAATGAATATTCACATTAAAATGATTTTACCATTCAAAGTCGTTGTCACGTAAAACTTTCGCCCGTATACCGACTTTACAGGCAACCAAATTTTTAATATCTTTTCTACAAACTGTGCATTGGAGAATAATATAAATAAAAATTGTTCTCGACATCAAAATTGATGTTATGAGAGGTACTTCAATTCGTCAGTGTAGAGGACATAGTTCTCCATTCTTCGCCGTCGCCACCTCTCAATTCGAAATTGAAAGATTGCCGAAGAGGAATGGGCACAACACTCAGTTGATCTTTTTTACAATTCCATACTTCTGAAGGGAAAAGGAACACTTGTAGGATCACTCCGTCGTCCGTCTGTCCGTCTGGCTGCCAAGACCCTTTTTCTCAGGACGGCGTCGAGGTATCAAGTTGAAATTAACAATAAAAAAAATTTCGGAACTCTCGGGCCAACATCTCGCCAGTGTCGTCGTCGAAAACGGAAAGAATCATTGATACTCTTCGTGGACGAAATATCTACACAAATAATTAATTTTATTCGGAAGCCTCAGGGGCACGACTCCTATTCGCACTTGTCCGGTTTTTTTTTAATTGTTTCTAAAACGTATTTTATTGTTTCTTTATTGTTTAAAATATGTCGTTTATACTGTATTATTTATTTGCCGTTTCCTTAAATGTTATTCAATCTTCTACAGCGCTAATTTGTACAATTACTTTTGTACAAATTTTGTGAGAAAGCAAATCATTTTCTTCTCTTACGACACTTTTAATCGATACTGAATCAATACATCACTCGGCTACTGTCTTGTCACATTATAATGGGCGTTTTGTTTACCGTACCCGCTGAAGGGGAATCTTTTACACGCCTCGGGTCCCGAACGCCGTAACGGACCGCCCGATGCGCAGTTTAAAATAGTACTTACGCTTTACGGAATAAGGTGGACGTCACCTCGGCGACCCGCGTGAAATGGAAGCGACATAATTCGACGGAGCGGCGCAGACGCGAGATCGATACAGAATCGAGTTTTTGTCATAACCGTTACGGTTAGACATTACGTAATTATAATAATACGTTTGAGCGGGCGCATATTGCGGTCGTTTGGAATACGCAAGGAAATCGCCTTATTGCCCCCGGTTTATTTATGGTACTTATTGTAACGGCTCGATAATATCAAATTTTTGTATTTTTGTCACATGCATATGAAAAGATGTATTTAAATGTTTATTATATTATAAATAATATAAATGTATTATATTACTCTATTAAATTACCAACTGATCTACGAAAACAAGATGTCTGTTTCTTCGCGTGACTTAAATCGACGACAAATGGTTATATATTTTGAATAGTTTCTGGGAAAGTTTCAAAATGGATTAGAAAAAGTCTGGGCGTGATGTATCATCAATTTATACATGTGGGTTGAATATCGTTGTACTGATACAGATGAAGGAAGGCTTTGCGTTAGTTCGATCGGATTTTATGTGTGTATTGTTTATACATCCTCTAAAGGCTGGATTTAAGGAAGTATACTAATTCATTTTCATCAGTGCAACGACCGTGTCGTCGAAGACGCTCGTAATCCGATGTATTGTGATGCTTTTTCTGCTATATCTATGTTTCTGTGTAATCTTGTTCGATCGAATTGCACTTCTTGTAGCCACTTACGAAACTATTCGCTACTCAAAACAGACCCATTTTATCGCGCTATCCTCATTTGTTAGTTGCCGGACCAGTGTTGGCGACATATCGCATATTCTATTGTGTAAGGTGTCAATTCGCTGAAATCTATAATTAGACGCTTGCCTGCAACATATTACATTTAGGTAAGGGAACATACTAATACTACATGACCCACATGTTACATTTTTTTTATTTTCTCTCTCTCTATCTCTTCCCCAGCACTCGGTGACGAACGTAGTATATGCCCTCTAATAGAAAACTTATGTAAAAACATATTAGCAGACTAAGATAAATAAACAATCAACACTTGCTTAGGTTTTCGTTATCAATCAATACTCAATTCGTTGAATAGGGACTCGTGGTGGCGGGACAGGTTCGGGGGTCAGCGGTGAGTTGCATGATGCACATTACTGCATGTTGCAGGCAGGGAAGCGTCTAATATATCGCATGTTCTAAGCTTTCCACTTAACGTTTTTCGTTTGCGTCTAACGATTTTAACGAGCCTTTAACGCGGACAAAAGGTGAGTCGTACCTGATCCTTATTTTTACCCTCTTCGAGGTACAACCTCTCGAGGTACTTCACTACCCGTTCGATGTACTCCGAACATAGACGTACGGGACTCGACGAGTACGCTCAGTATGCGCCGCGGCCCCCGCCGGCGCGCGTTCAATACGCCGTCAGATGAATAGCGTACAATTAGCCGCGACCGATTCACGCTTGTTTGCGTGTTTGTTTGCCCCAATACGACGCTAAACGGATTATTTGCCGTGTCGGCACCGTCCCGTGTGACCCGGTACCTTATAAGGCCCACCTAGCATAGATACACTTGCCGCTTGCATAAGTAGGGTATACAGAGGCATGACGCACATCGAGAGCTCCACGTGTCGTCGACCGTCTCGGCGAACGTCGTCCGACAAATGGGCTCGATGAAGACGTCTTACCCGCAAAGTGTACGTTGATAAACTCCATATTTTCAAAACTGACTGTTTTATAATTTACATGTAAGTTTTTAATTTCATGGTACATCATCACAATTTATTTCAAAATTTTTTTTTATTTCTACGATTCGTAACAGTCCGACTTTTTCTCGTCAAGATAAGATGGGAATTTGTCCATTTTTCCTAAACGAAAACTATATTATATTGTGGAGCATGCCTTCG
The DNA here is from genome assembly GCA_005406025.1 of Eumeta japonica. Taxonomy (NCBI): domain Eukaryota; kingdom Metazoa; phylum Arthropoda; class Insecta; order Lepidoptera; family Psychidae; genus Eumeta; species Eumeta japonica. Next base: position 21,315 of record BGZK01001590.1, read on the forward strand.
TGTTCTGAATACACTTAATACATATTTTGTACCTTTTAATATGTGCGTCCCTCTTTAAACTGATGATTGATTAGAGGACCTAGGTACTGGGATTAAAACTAAGTCAAATATTATAATTAACACACTGCTTTTAATGATATGCCATATTGAGAAGGACACAAACGCGAAAGCGAAAAATGCATCTAGCATGTAATACCTACTCACAAAATAGAAATGCATATAAACATAGACAACCAACCAATGGTGACTACATTCTATGGTCAGTGATTGTATTTTTAACAATCCCGTTGGATAAGTCGTCGTCTTACGGAATTCATGATTCCGCTTCGGTTGAAATTTTTACATTTATTAAAAAAAAAATGGGTGCGTCAGGGAACACCTGATAGACGTAAAACATCAAAAATGTCGTATATCTACTGTTATAATTGTAATAAGATGATCATGACATGTATTGCCTATGAAAAGAAGAAGGTCATGGTTTTCATTAACCACATTTAATATTACATTATATCAGTTACCTCTGTTACAGCAGCGCTAGAGTTTGATTCTCGTAAACTATCCTGTGATTCTATAAAAGTTACAATTGGTAGATCATAGTTAAAATATGAAACGTGCATTACGAATGTAATATTAACTAACATTCATTTCGGAAACTTTGTAAATAATGACGATATTTCAAAAATAGAAATCACTCACTGTTTATTGTTATAAAATGCTTGATCATAGGAGGAAAAATACGCGATCGTTCGCAGCGTAGGTCAAAATTGAGCGTCTTCGAAGTGTGAAACGCTTGATATCGCCTCATGCCAACGCGTTATCCCTTCAACTTGTCCATAGCGCTAGGCGCAGACGGCGTAGGCCAAAAGCAAGCGTGTTCTGAATTTTTAGACGTCTTCATTTTATCCCAGTTCAACGCGTATATAGATATTTTACGTCAAATAAATGTGATAAGTGGTATTGGCAGGGATATGTCAACACGTCTTTAGTTGTAAGGAAACCGTAACGGGTCGAAGTCCGTATAATTAAATGCATATGAAATATTTCAATCAGAGCGAACATTATTATCGATCACTTAGCGAGACACTGTCAGACACCAAAGCTAAAACAGTGTTGTTTTTTTTTTAATTTTGTCTTTCTGTATCTTTACCGCGTATCCCTCTGAAAGGTGCTGAATAAATTTAAATGAAATTTAACGTGTTTATGTCTAATACTAAGGAATAATAACATTTCTTCTTTCCGTCCGAAATCAAATCTGGGATAGACTATAAAAGATAAGTTTTTCGTTGATAAGAGTAACACATTAATTAGTCAGATTGGATACTACAAATAACCAGAGAAAAATGTCCAAATGTCCCGAAAATCTAAACAGATAGCGATCCTGTGCAAACCAAACCATGGTGGCCCAAACCATGAAACGGTAAGTGATGGCAATAGACGACAAGATCAATCGTTAAAAAGCCGCGGGGGAGCGAAGTATCCCACAGAGAGATCAAATCACCTATGACTTGACACAACTAAACATACCACCAGACTGCCGCTCATGATGCATTGCGGGATTAGGTAAAATCACTATTGGTACTATTGCCAACAGAAAAGGTGAAGATGCGCGGTAGGTATCGCCTACTTCTGTTACTTAACATTACAACGTTAGGTTTTAAACCTTGGAATCGCCATTTCTGTGACTCACGTCGGTCTAGTGTCATGCGGTAAGAAATAGGTTGCCATGTCTCCACGGAGCGGGGATCGGCAATCTCTTGAAATAGATTATGATAAAGAAAAGTATGTACGTAAAGTTACACGCGTAAGAGCACAAACTTTTTTAAGCTGTACGTCATTGTCATATTATTTTCCGTTTATAATAATTTGGTTAAAGAGGTTTGAGCAAAAGAGTCTTTTTATTTTTAGTTTTAAGTAGAAATGATTTTATTAGAGACACAAGTCGAATATATGTACCTTTCGATCAATCAATCAGTTTTGTTACTGTCGTTATCATAATTAATATCTTGGCAACTGCGCTTGCACAGCGTTTATCGAGTTTGCCATGGTAATATAAATAACTGCATTCGAGAAAAGTTGCATATGTGCATTTCCAACTATATTCATTTGCACAATTTATCTAAGAGTTTTATTTAAGTAGTACCATCTGTAGTTTACCCATTTAGTGCCACTTGTTGAAAACCAAAAGCGCAGATAACAACAATGCGAGGTTTTTGGTGTTAACGATAACAAACAAGAACCTTAAAGTCGTGTTAGATGGTGGTAGTAAAATGAAAAGCCATGTCTAAATTTTTTTTTATGTAAAATAGATTTTTCCTGAGGAAGACATTTATATAGATAAATTATAAATGCAAATCTTTATCAGAATAAAAACAGGCCATTGTGGCATATGGACCAAGGTCGATTGTTTTGCTTTGTTGCACAACAAAAGTCACAATGGAAAGTGTTACTTTAGAAAATTAAGTAGCACAATGGACTTCACAAGTCATGTTCATAAATATCATTTTCAGTGTAAAAGCGCTCGCTTAATTAATATTGTAAATACGTCATTAACCTATCCATAATTTATCGTTCTAATACTTGAATTATAATATTCGATAGTCGTCGAAAGGATTCAGTCAAAAAATAATTTTAGAAGAAAAGTAAATTATTTACTCGTTAGAAAATATTAATATTACAATTCAAAAAAAACATTTATTATCAATGGAAAAATTAAAAATTAAACCTAATTGTTTTACAATCAGTTCACTTAGGTACCTACAAATGTTTTATAAATACACGTTGTCTAAATAGTCTTCAAAAATTATCAATGTCACTACTTCAGCAATTAAATATTATTTAAGAAAAGTAAACCTTGTCAGAATCATCACGCAAATAATATTTTTGGCACTGTTCTGGGTGCTGAGTCAATTCTACTTTTTTAACAATCGCAATGCCAGGAACAATATCATAATCATTTTTTTCCTGACCACAAATTTTAATTTATTACTTTTATAAGTTTTTAAAAATCTTATTTTATAAAACCTTTCGTGGTCTTTGATTACAATATCCTCAACGAAACCGACGCGATATCTCCATAACTTTCTGACATGATATCTAACTAACGCATATCAGTTAAACGATATAAAAGCACACTGCTATTATTTTCATTTGTTATCTATCGTCTCTGATTTGTCATTACAAAGATTTTTATGATTCATTATCACTTCATTTTCTGTAGTTATAGTTTCATTTTCTTTTGTCTTAACTTTTCACTATTATTACTATTCCGTATTTCAATTAGCTTTTTCGCGTATTCACCTGATTTTTTTAACTTTGCTGCAGAATATGTTTCTTTGCATAGACCCATATCCAGAAGCGTTTTGAGTTTTTTTAGCTGAACAGATATCAAACTATTTACTTAATATTCCGAATGGTCCTAATTTTCTTAAATCCGTGTGACCATATAATTCTCTGGTGTTGCCATTACTTCAGACAAAACTGTCACTTTTCTATTTTCCTTCCCTTTTCCTGTGACGTTTGTTCATGCCACAGAAATTGTTTTCTTTGTATGAGTACATTCCGATTCTGCCTTCCGTCCAACTATTTCTTTGACTTTCAGTTTTTTATGAAAATTTTAGTAAATCTACTTTTTTTATATATCCCGGCAATTAAGTTATTGTTTTCCTGATTTAAGTTTTTAGGTATTGACTTCAATTTCAGATTTTCTCGGCTTACTTTGCTACGATACCGGCGACGTGCTTGTGGTGTTTGAACTACTGGTGGGCCTTCTCTCTTTTTCTCTTTGTGTTACGCATCACGCTATTTCTTCCTAGCTTCTTTTCTTTCTGTTTCAGTCGTATCCTCTATTTTTCTTTTTTTTTTTTTTTGATTTTGTTCTTTCAGCATTTTTTTTTTCGTCGCTTTATATTTCTCCGGATTTGATTCCTTTAGGTTTTCGCGGTATCTACATCTTTCCGCTGAAGACAAAAGCATCTGTAAAATTGTCTCAGTAATGGTGTAAAAGTAATAGATTCTAATGAGTAATGTTTGAAATACTGAATAAAAATTTTTATCATATTATGTGTAAATAATTTAGTACTAAAACTGAAAAAATCAATTTGATAATTTGGATTATCCCTAAAATATTTTAAATAAATTCTTTTGTAAAGTAATTATTAAGCAAATCAGCTTAAGTTAGTATGTGCAATGGATAGGATTACATATAGACGTAGATAAGTATACAGGATGGCTTCGATCATGCATCTTTTCACAAATATTCATAATCTCTTTCTTTTTTAGAACAACTTTGGGAAAGTAACTATAACAAAAACATATCATTAAAAACACACTTATAAAGATTAAGATAAAGATGTACACTTACACAAATACATAATGATCGCTTGGCCGTCCTATAAGCGCTGGCGCGGTGCGGTCGCTGAACGACACGACGAATTTGAATTCCGCTCCGCGCTTGGGCTCCCACTACGGACACTCGAGTGTGTGGCAAATGACACTTAAATGGTGTCGGTGTTATAAAGGTCGCAGATTATTATATTAGTCTCTGATTTTCCACACGTGTCCTGTTCATCTCTGAACGAACAAGGCTAAGTAAGGTAAATTATCGCGTAAACGATATACAACAGGCAATATTACTTGCGAACTTACAGGATATTGACTATCAGGGTAAGTTTCATTATAAAGTTTTAGAGCAGCAGCAATGTTGCCTCTGCAAACCCCCCAACAATAAACTATGTTTGCATATTCGTTAGCAGTTAAAGGCGTTGTTATTAAACATTTCAATATTAATCACACAAAATATTAGTTTCAAAAACGTCAATATCATAAACGTAACAATTATACTTATACTTTTGGAATAAGGAAAATACCTGTAGCTTATCAGTATAAGTTCACGACTGATTGTACCTGTGTGAATCAGTTCACTGGTTGGCCGCGCGAGTGCGGCGTACCCAGGCCCCCCGTTAGGACGTGTTACAGCGGACGATTGCTTGTACCTACTACGCATCAGCTGTTGCTAAGAATGTCAGTACGTCATTTACATTAAGCTATTTTTCTCAGAAACAGCTACTTCAATAACTATGGTTTCATTGGCATAAATGTTTTATAAGGGGAGGAGATTACGAATATTTGTGAAAAGATGCATGATAAAATCATTCTGTATAAGTCATAGACGCTTATAAAAACAACAAATAATAATAAACATATACTTGTTCAGGTAAGTAGGTACACGTCAGTATTTCAATCATTAACTTTTTTTTGTTGAAGTCGGTTAAAATGTATCTTTTAAATTTTAACATAATCTTTATACAGATACTTTTAGAATTCTCCGTTGTGACACGTAACACAATTTCGTATTGTTCGTCGCTAAACTGAATAAAAATACATTACGACAGCTTAAAATAATTCACAGTTCGTAAACTAAAATGAGTAAGTAAGTTTAGCTTTACCTACACAAGAATTAGTATTTTTTGATATTCATATGTGTAAAATTAATTATGATTTAATGAATAACTTACGATTTTGAAAACAAATCACAGATATTTAACGACAAGGTGGCACCTGCGACAAGCCGACGATAACGACACGAAAACAAATAAATTAATTGTTATTATTTGATTTTGCTCGATATATTTCGTTAGACATATTATTTTAAAAAAGGTTAATGAGTAAAAAACTTACGTCATTTTCCTATTCTTTTCTACAATCATAAAATATAGCATTGTTATTTTTTTTATGTAATAACAAAAAGGCAAAAAAAATTAAGATATGTGCAAAAAATTTAGGCAACAGCCATATATATAAGAATTGCACGTTTAATAGTACATGATTATACAGCTTCGTTTGTAAAGATGTAAAATAGTAAATATATTGTCTGACATTCACCACAACGCAGGAGCCTTGTGACGGGCGAACGTAACTTTTTTATATGCCTTTCTAAATTTTCCTCGCACTTGTCTAAAGAAGTTACACATCAAAAATATTACCAACTACCGTGAACGTTACAACCGTCCGCGTACGCCGGCGCCGTCGGATGCGCGGCGGCGGCCGATTTAGATGGACTCTTTCCGAAGCCGCGCCGGCCCCTCCCCTATCTCCCGCCGGCGGCATACCACCACGCGGGATGTAAATTGAAATTAATTGTATCATTTATTCGCGCCGCTATATTATTACAAATCGTTTGAATAATGGCCGAGGGCGAGAGAGAGAGGGGGGCAGCAGCAGAAGGGAGATTTGTTGGATCGCGCGGGAAGTGGGAGTATCGCTATCTATCAATTTCTCTTTTTTCTTTTTTGGGTAGGGACTAACGTGTGCCGAAAGGGCCACTTTCGTAGTCGCTTGAATGTCCGCCTGGCGCGGTCGTTTTTTTTTAATTAATCGATAAAAGTTGAAATTCACTATACGGACAAGGGTCGATCAGCGCTCCCAGTGGTGAGACTTTTAAAGTTAAAACGCGATCCCGGAATTTAATTTTAAGCGGCAGAATGGGAGGTAAAAGAATATTTATATGATATCGGAACGCCATGGTGGGTTAAAACGCGAGCTTGTATGACGTCAAATTTTCGCATTCATTGTTATCGAAAAAATATACAACTGTTTATTTCGTCAAAAGCTGATTGATGACTATCAATCTTAAAAGTAAAGAGGTATCATCAGCAAACAATACAATCCCATGACCATTTTTAACAAGATGAAGAAGAAAAAGAAGAACAAGGACATTTCAAAAGCAAAAGGAACTTCATATGATTGTTAATTTTGTCATTAATTTTTAATTGAAATTCTAAATGTCGGGGTGTCCGTTTTCCAGTTTCCCTACTTATTATGTTCCAAGTAGTTTTTACCGTGTTTGTGCTCTTCTTTATCTTATTACGGATAAGCATTGATTTTGCGATTGCACACTCACGCCTAAAGATCCTGGAATAATTTCTTATGTATTGGACAAATATTTCCGATTTATTATTATATACTCTTTCCTCATAAAGTACGTACAATTTACGTCTATTAATGTGAATGTCCACTGTCGTCCAATCACTAAATTATTAGGTATTATTTACATTGATACTTTTTGATTAAAAACATTGTTGCATTCAGACCTGGTTATAGTCAACAGTGAACTACATAATCCGTTGGGGTCTTTGCAATATGACAAATCATACACCTTTTTTCATACATTATTAAATCTAAACTGCTCAATACGACGAGTGTTCACGGGCACAATTTTAATTTTACGTTTTATATTTTTTTGTAATCGATTTTAAACGTAACCAGCAGCATGATGGTCAGATCATCTGACCATCTGAAATGGTCAGATGGTAATTTACTTATGACTGACTTTATACTCAGAATTAATATTTGTGAATATATTATCCGGACAGGATGACGCAGTAGCTGCGAATCTAGTTGGTTCCAAAAATAAATTGTCTATATTATAATATTGGAATAGAGATTTTATTCTAGTACATAAACAAGAATTTTCCAATAGATTTGTATTAAAGTCTCCGCAAACAGCAATATATTTACAATTTTTACTAATTTTATACAAAATATCATCCATTATTTTTTCTATTACGTCATACGATGACTTACGAGGTCTGTATACGCTTAATACAACAATCTGCTCTAGTTCTATGCAGGTCAGTTCAATAGTTCGCTCAACAGACAGGCACACAACATCTAAACGTTCTTTATATTTTATATTATTTTTAATTAGTATTAGGGAGCCTCCATGCATAGCTTTTTCTTTGCTGAACGAACTTGCTACCTGGTGCATACTGAAGTTAAACATGAGCTGGTGACTTCTAAGCCCATGCTCTGTAATACATGATATGTCAATCTTATTATGATTTAGGAATAACTCAATTTCCACTTCTTCACTAAGTATTCCCGGTATATTTTGATGCACCAGATTGATTATACATTTTTTATTATTAGATTTTTTTTTCTCAATCATTATGGGTTGACTATCAAATACTGATACAATATTATTGTTTTTACTTGTGTCCGAGTCATTACGATTTTCAAATAATGTCGAAAAAGTGCAAGAGGTACTAATTTTCAATGTCAAATGCCTCAATAGAAGCACATAGTTGCTTGTCCATATAACTGGACATGTTGATAATATAATAACTTAGCGACTCCGCTAATTGTTGTATAGTAAATTTTAAATAAGGAAAATAAGGAAAGTACTTCCTTCTTGTAAAAAAAAATATTTACCAATAATTTTATTGGGGTCACTAAAATGAAATTTATTTGAGTGACGACATGTCAAACCATGTAAATTAATATTTAATTTGTCTATAATTATTTTAATTTTCTGACAAGCTATGGCTGTATGGAAAAGCGAACAAAATTACTCTATTTATATTTTTCATACTATTTAGTTTTGAGAAGCAGTTACCAATATCTTTTTTGTCAGTCTTTTCCCTTTGCCAATCAAAATTATTACTATGCTATTAGATTGGAAATTTGTATTAACATTTTTTTTGCTGTATAGAGTCATGTGAGGCTCCTGGCATACAAATATTCAATATATTTTTCCCGACTAAGCGCCGGCTGAGTTGCAAGCCCATCGACCTTCCGAACTCATCGCTGTACATATAACATCTTGGCCATCTGCGGGTGGCGGCGGCCGGCGCGCGGTGTCCCGGCATGGACGGCACCGGTCATCTGTTATGTTCTCGAGTGCAAGCCGTGCAATCCAAACTACCACTCGGCAAAATGTCCTGGCTTCATTTAAAATCTACGTTTGAGTTTCAATTTAAATTCAATTTGCGCGACTCAATTTGTGCAGTTAATTCTGCTAAATTATTTTGCAAACATTGCATTTGTTGCTGCAGACTTTGACAGTCAGAATCGCTTTCAAAGAGTTTTTGTTCACAACTTTTTTATACATTTAAGTAATTTTAGATTCTCTTTTTTCAAATTATTTTTTTTGGCACTATTAAAATAATTACATGTTTTGTGCCAGTGTCAGTTGGTGTCGAATTCTTCAACATCGAGTCGCGCAACTTGATCGTCTCATTCGCTCTACTCAAAATCCAATTGGTGCTGTAATTTATGCGTCCTAATTCTACTATTTTGCAGCTCTTCCTGCAGAGCTTCTATTTGGAGCAGTGATCGCTCGTACTAATTCCGAGAGTTATCTATTTCATTCCCCAGTCTTTGCGAGCGATCGCACTGATCACTCAGGTCATTGTATTTAATGTCTTTCGGCTAATTCGCCTTTTAATTTTGTATTCATGAATATAACCGATCTTATTTCAGTCTCGTGATCATCACGCTCGCCTACAAGGCGATCACACATTTCTCTAGACGCCTTAAGTTCTAAGAGCGCAGCATTTAACTTTTGTTCTAAATCTCGAACATGATTTATAAAGTGAACGAGCCGAAATGAAAATTGTTTATATAGTTAACACAAATAAATATTTAAATTTAAATGTGTATTATTATTGAAAGCTCACAAGACTTTTAATAATATAAATGCAATAACGGTACGTCTTAAAGTTAAACAACTAACAAAAATAATAATAGGGGGTAAGAAAACAATTATGCTACAACAGATTCGAACCCGGTCACCCGGCGAGAGGGACGCAGTGTAACTTAAACAATTGAGCTAAGCCGTACGACTGTACGATGGGTGAAAAAAATTGTGCTATTTCTATACGCAACGACATGATTTTATCTTAAAATCGTTTTTTAAAACATATTATGTTTGTGTGTACAAAAGCACCAAATCGATAAAAAAAATAAACGTTTAACATGCAAATACTAAATTAATGATAATGTTCGTTAGTACATATTTCTGAAACTAACATACAAATAAAATTGTTGTATTATTGTCTTACCGATATTTCTTTTTATTAGCGTGTTAGTTTATTAATTGAATATTATCAATTTTATGATATTAATGATATTGTACACTAAAGTTTTTAAGATGCATAAAATTTTATATTAACTTGTCTTTTATTCGATATTAAAAATAGACACCTATTTACTTTACACTCTTTAATTGTAATGTTTTAATCAGATTAGTTACAAACACAAACATTTGAAATTAGTTATTTACGTAATTCCCGATTAATCGCGACACGAGCGTAAGTATAGGCAGCCAGAGCTCGAACCCATCAAATGTCAAAGCACAAAGCTTCGAAATCATGACGGTCGTCCCAGAGATAGCTTTTAACACCTTTTATACGTGTTACACACAATAAATGTATAATTCGTAAACAAATCATTATTAAGAGGAAACTGTTATTATTATTGGGTCTGCCTTGACCGCGTGCAGTAGTCCTGGGTCTTTGTTATAAACGTGGGGGGCTGTCAACATTCTATAATTGTTGTTTCCAAACAATTTCTATATTCTGCCACAGGCCAATCTTAATAGCTAATTAAGGCTATTTAAATGAAAATGGAAACGTGCAACGACTGCGGCCTCGGCTGAGGCAAATCGTCGAGTCGTTAGATGTTGAGAATATCCTTTAATTTCGTTTTTTATAATAAATTTTCCGTAATTCCCGACGTGATTTTTGGCTACGTTTTCAGTTTCATTACATTTTTTCTCTTTCTCTATTTTTATTCTCTCTTTCGACCCCGTGGAAACTAGAAACAGCAGAGAAATCACCATAAATCATTGTACATTTCGGCTGTATACCCCCAAGGATTCTGTACGCTTCTATGCGAAAATGGTGGAAATATGTTCCGGCGGCGCGTAGCAGCGATATATGGTTCGTGCATTAGGTGTATCCATACCCCCAATCTCTTGACCCATTGTCGCGTGTCAAAACGTCAATAAATCACGAGTTATTGTATATACAAGCGCGCCCCCTATCGGCTACTCTGTTGCAGCTCTGCCGCCTTGTCGTTCAATTCAATATTGAACTGATAGAAAGCGAATTTATTTATTTACATCGGCGTCTTTTAGTTTTAACTAAAAACGCCTTGTATTATTTAGGCGTTTACCTGTTTCAGTGTAATTAAAAGTTGAAAATGTGAGAAAATAATTAATGAAATAACAAACGTCATTATGTGCAGGGCAGAAACACGTTTGCGAGTTGCTCAGTTATCCACGGGTCGGCTCCCTTTTAATTTATTGGTATCTTAAACGTTTTACATGAGCCAATTATTTTGAACAATTAACCAATGGAGAAGTTGTGAAACTGACGCGTCACTTTTAAATGCGTCAAAAGTTTCGTGTCCCTTGTAACAGATGCGACGGTTACACTCGGAACCGGTTCCTCCTTTAATAGGTCTAGTACCATTTCCTGTATTAGGAATTTGTTACTTTACACAGTTGACTTGAAGTCTTATAATATTTAGATTTTGTGAGATATACCTATCTGTGATTCAAGTTCTGCATCAAGTTGAATTCACTTTCACTCTTCAGTCTAGGTAGCCAGTTGCGCTTGTGACGTGTTACACGTAAATAGACCACAACGAAAAGTAATAATATAATAATAACAATATAAACTGACGTCTAATTCCCAAGAGGATACGCAGTTACTATACGATTACTATAGGCCTCACCGACATCCATCAATCTTTTCATGCAAGCTCGCCGGTTTCGGGTTCATAAAAATTGGCCCTTTTTTTTTAATGTTGCGCCATACGGTCTGCATAGGAATTTTAGGGCGACCTTTATCGACCATTCCACCGCACGCAGCCGCCGTACAGATTGTAATGGCACAAGAAAGGAGACTCGATTTCTTCACAAATTTTCCCTAAAGAAAGGCTTACATACAGAAACAGTTAAACTTCGATTCTTAACCCTCAATACCAGAAATAGGTACGTGCTCGTCAAACTCGTAACCCAAATATTGAACATTGAATGCTCTCGTTGTGAAGCCGCGTCTTCATCGATCGTTCAGAAGCTTTCAAGCTTTCAAGTGCTTTTACGACTCGAAAAGTCGCTTCTCATAAATTCATAATACTCCTTAATTTTTGAGCCTGTAGATCGGTCGTTTGCGCTGCGACGGCGCGAGCTGACGCAGTTGTTTACGTCGCTTTAGAACTTGTCAGCGAAGATTACACCCGCCAGTGTCTCGGATATGTCCTTGTCAATTTTTCTACAATCGTTTGGCCAAATACGATATAGGTGCGCAGAATGAGAAGTCGATTACGTGCGATGTCTTCATTTACGCGTAACTCCTACTAGTTTTCATTTGCGGCTCCGCCCGCGTGGTCGTAGATTGCATACCCTTAGTGTTTGTATCGACCGACCGCGTTGGCAATCGTGGCTTTGGTCCCGGTTACGCTATGGATTTCCAGACCCGGTCTCGTTGATTCCGATTTTGGTTTCATTTTCGGCCCTAATTCCGGTCCCGCTTTCGATCTCGACCTCTGGGCCGCTCTTGAGCAAATTCCGGTCAATTTAATTATCCAAGGAGTACGTATAATGTTGCACCAAAAACTCGTATACTACCGTTAAATTATTTTATCATTGAAATTATTTCGCTCCTTTTTTAGATCCGATTTCAGTGCTGTCGGCAATTGTAGTCCCGGACCAGCGTTGATCTTGATCGTCCCTTGAGCATTGCTCTTAGCGATAACCAATCGTTATGAAAAAGTAAGCGCATCGTTCTATATTCGTGAGAACGAAGCCACGGGAAAGAACTAGTGCAAGTTACACTTGGCCAGATAATTAACATGTTTCGTATAATTAGTAAATAAATATTTTTTAAACAAACTGTTATGTATAAACAATTGAACTAAAATCGTTTCACTGTATTGTTAAACGTTTGTCGCTCATGTCTTCTAAGGATTTCCTTAAAAACGGTCACCGATCACATGAATAATATTGTTGTTTTCGTTTACGCGTTTAACGTGAACAACATTAAACCAAGACATGGCCACCGCGTCTATGTTACAATTATTTTCATTAAATTAAGCCACGTTAAAAGTGGATAAGGCATATCTGAAACCGTTGTTGAACTCGTCGCTAAGTAAATAGATGACTAATTGCATATAAAATGAATGCCGAAATCCGGCGCGGGCCCGTTGTGTTAAATTAGGAGCTGCGCTGGTGTGCGAGAGACAATGCGGCGCATTTGAAAAGCTACGATATCTTAGTCTGACTTCAGTGTACGCTTCGCATATGGAGGTAGAAACGAAGGGCGTAATCCACGGATGGTGTGTGGGAATATCGCGACTATAGAAAATTGACTTATGATCTTTTGTTATATTTTTTGTGTAAAGATTTTTGGATTAAATTTCGCACTTCTTTAATTTTCCGCGCTTATTATAATATAAAACGGGATTATAGTGGAGTAGCTATTTATGTGGCAGTGTTTTTTTTGTGTGGGCATTCTTTGTATGCAATTGGCAGTGGTCGTCCGTTGAGGTTCCCTGGTTCTCCTTCCACGTATTCTTCTATTGATGTATTTGGAGATTCGAGAAGGAAAGTTGTGCAAGCAGTAAGAATAAAGACCATGTCAAAAAACGGGAAATTTATTGAAATTGAATGAAGTATAGCTTTTAAAGTTGTAAACTGGTCATCGTGATTAGCGAATGGACCGGCAGACAAAATAAAGATTCCTTTTTTAAATCTCAAGAGTAATGTCTAAAAACATCATATGCGTAATTATATTTGAACGATTTTCCACTATTTGAAGTTTTTTTCTAGCATTTTGAAGGGAAAACAAACTTGCGATCCAACAGAGAGACAGGGTGATCATCGCTGCACATGGGCACTCCTAACCCAAGAGAAGTCACCAGTGCGTTTTCGCCTTCTTGGGTAGGAATACAATATATGATGGAGGGGAGTGGGCCACCTAACTGTCACACACTGCATGAAATACTACTACGAAGCCTGTTACATTTACGTCTGTGTTCCGAGAGTGTGGTGTCTCACCGCTCGAACTGGCCCATTTCGTACTGCAACCAAGTTAACCACGACATGGCCCTACCACTGTAGAAATTATAAAACATTGCACTGGCAACACCGGTAAGACATTTAAACGATCTTAATTAAATTCATTTAATTCCTTAAGTAAATATTTTCAACACGGTCATTTATAAGTGACTTCTGACAGCTTATTGTCCCTCTGCCAAAAGAATTTATCACACCTCATGTTTGTCCGTTATTGACACACGAAACAGACAAAGGCAACACAATGTACAGAAATATATGTTTGTTTTATTTTCACTCAATTATGGATTCGAAGTGGCAATTTTTATGGATGCGGGGATATCTGGGGTTAGATATCTGGGGATAGCTTCAAGCCGTGCACTATCCAGATACGCCCTCGGAATCGGGAATGGTGATCGAAAATGTTAAAATATTAGTATGGGATGGTAACAAAATCAATGAGGATGCGTCGACGTGCGCGATGATCTCAGCGCATGAGTTTACATTCGTTCCGATATTCCCACCTACACTTTTTATCGCGGGTCCGAGCCACCTCGTCCCGAAATCTTCGGATGATTCAAATCTAACACGAAAAATACACGTGAAAACCCTTTATTAATGTACGATTGAATTTTCGATATAAGCGAATACATATTTTTTCCAATTAGACGTACACCTCGTTTTTATTGGAGCGTCGTTATCGGTATAAATAATGGAGTTGTCCCCCTGCGCCCGTCCCGGACGTGGACCCAGTTCGGTGGACGAGGCGTGCTCGCGCCGTCGCTACCCAGATTCCCCAACCTAGACGTTGTTATCCGTGTTATATATATAACGATAAAGAAAACTATTTATCCTTGTGCGGGCATTCATAAAAAAAACTATGAACGTATCGACCTAGTATTTCGACCATTTGACGCGGAATCCTTTAGATGGTGTTAGGTTTTTATTTTCTATTTGTTATCATAATTCATAACATCCAGCGAAGCGGGCGGCTGTCCGCCAGTGCTTGTAAATGCAGATTTTTCAATAATTGTAATCGACAGATTATTTTGAATGAACAATAAATTCAATCTATACATGATCTACACGCGTAGATATACGGAACGGGCGGGCGACGTCAGTAATCCTCAAACGTACATTTCTCACGGGATACGCAACCACGTCAAAGAACGATTCGGACGGAGCTGTTATTGAGAAGAAACCGAACTTCAGCAATTTGTCGCATTACACTGGCACGTCAGAGGATATATACGAGTCGTTGTCTGCGATCGCTCATCCTGACACTTATATTGAAGGGCGCGACATGTTTGTAAATTAATTTCCCTAACTCGGCGCCTGCGACCGTTACACGCGACGCGCGCGGCGTTGGTATTGGTAGCGCAGTCAAGGGAATTTTTCTGACTCGTAACTAGTCCAATTTGTGTCGGCGAACGCGACTCGCACTTGGCCCGTTCCTAACGGTCCCCCGCACTGCCACGCTCACCCCCCCTAAAGGTGTGCCCCTAATTGTTATTTAATAGCTCTGACTGTCGCCGTGTAGCATGTGGCGCTTTATTAAAACAGTATTAAATTGTCCTGAACGACGGTGTGGGCATGTGTGTCTTTGTGTCATTAGTTGTTATAAAACTACAGCCAGTCGGGTAAATTCGAAATTACAACTTGTTTTTTTTAGGTTTCGTTGCATTGTAATAATTATCTTATCAGCTAAGTGATATTAGGGTTTCGTTGCGTTTTAATAATCTTTTTATTTTTTGTTGTATTTTTTAAACAAATCCATATAATGTATTTTCAAAACTGTTGGAATTAGTGTGCAATATGAATTTGTCTTTATTATAATTATTATTTTTACTTATCATAGACTGTTACGACTACAACGTAGGCACGTATCAAACCATATTTGACATTTTACGTACTACACGTTTAAATTAGTCTGATAATGGGTTAAAGAAGTATAATAATAATATTAACATCCTTTGTACAGACAAATTATTTTGTCTTATATTAAATCTACATTAGGTTACCATGACAACTGTCTGTTTGCCTTTGGCGAAGGCCACCTCCGGCTGTTGTCTTCTCTCCCTGCTCGTGATTTTTCTGGTTCATGTGCCATAAGCTGAGGCTTTTATTTCGTCAACGCGTTTTCTGAATGACCCGCCCGTTTTCTTTTCTTGTCTCTTGTGAACCAGCACATAATTGACTTGGCCCATTTAACCATTGCTTACTTAAATAAATCGACATAAAATAAGTTAACTATTTCCACAAGACGTTCACCTGATTTCTAGTATTCTGAATTAAATAATTGGCGTTGCTTTTTCTCATCAACAATTGTTGTAATTTCTTTTATTGTTTTGAATTGCATTGTAGCTAACTGCAATAGATAGTAATATTTCTTTTATATAATAATAAATTATAGTAATTAGTTATTACTAAAACCATTGTCTATGGAGTGTCAAGACAAGCATCGGGACCGGCATTGAAATTAACCACTGGATCGGAATCGAAAACGAGAATGGAAGCGACGCCGGAAAAAATGTCACTTATAAAGGAATACAGTCGTTTCTGTACTTTGATGCACGCCCAGGCACGTGACCGGGTAACTACAAATTTAATATATGTATTGCAGTTTTGGTCAGTTTTTCTTTTATTTCGGACTAACTTTCGCCGGCAAGTCCACCTGCGTGGTCATAGATTGAATTCTTTCATTTCTACATATTGACTGATCACATTGTCAACCATGATCCTGAGGTCAGTCCCGCTCTCGATTCTGATTCTGCTCCCACTCTTAATTTCAAACCGGATCTCCATATAGATATCGGTCCTGCCTTTGCTACGTTCACGTGAGCGAAGCTACGAGTAGAAACTAGCATTTATAAATTATACCCTTAATATTATTGTAAGTATCAGCTATAATACTTAAAACTTTAACCAAAATCCGTCCAGTCGTTCAAGCGTGAAAGCGTAACAAACGTCTATACATACAAACTTTTGCGTTTATATTATTAAAAGTACTTAGGTACTAGAACTTTGAGTTCCTGCGCGCCCAGCGCGGACTGGAGGCCCTTGACGACCGTCCTCAGCGACGCGGTGACGGCGCCTGCGACCGCGGCTTAACACACCTTTCAAGGCATAGTAAATGGTTTATAATTTGACTGGCACTGAAAATTCGTCGTTGATTATGCTTGTATCCAGGATTCAAATAAGAAGGTATCGCTTCTTATCCGAATGGAACTTTAACCGCTGATGTTTCCTTCGTTTATGGAACATAAATATGTTTCATAACCTTTCATTTTAATGACAAATTCCATAGAAAGCAATAAATGCTTGCTTATACGTCTACCCATCACGAGCAGTCACGTCACCATAGCCTTAAAAAGAAAAGTTATATATTTGATTGCTATTTCAAGTCTTCATTAGTTTTTTGCTTTGAACCTCTTATAAGTAATCTTAAATAAATTGGGATACAAAGCGAATTGATATATTATTATATCATCTGATTAACCCGGGCTATGACATTTAGTTGACTCCAGCCAGGGAGATTTCATGCAAGGTATGCAAAGCTAAATAGAGCTTACCAGTTTCAGCATTGTTTCGATTATGCAAGGTATACTTACCGCCGCGTCGGTGAACCACCAACCGAAATAGTGCTGAAACTAGTAAATTTTTTTTAGCTTTGCATACCCTGCATGAAATTCGTACACGACGCCCCTGAGTCAAGCAATGCCTTTTTATTATAGACGTCAAAGCTGAGTGTTGTCGTCTTCTATGTGATCTCGGAAAATACGTCCGAGCTAACATAACCCGAATAGTTGGCTCGGAAGAAACGTTGAATTTAATCACGCGAAAAAGTGTCATGCGACTAACCACATAGTTTACCGACACCGCGTCCGGCGCGGCGCGGGGCGCGAGCGGGGGCGGCGTGACACAGAGAGGGATCTACGAATCTACATTTGTTTTGTCTTCGGCAGTCTATTGGCAGTAATTTCCTTTTTAGTGCCGCGGCCGCATCTGGACCCGCCCCGATCCGGCTCCGTGTTCCTTACGCTCGTTCTGTATGACGGCGACGAGGGTTCTGTCCGCGGGCGAATCGACGAGTGAGCTTTGCTCATTTGCTCGTCTGGAATTAAAATCAATTCAATCAAAAGAAATAATAGTAGCACAAAATTCATAACAATGGATGTAAACATTTAAAAGAAAGTTTTAAAATCTACTTTCTCTGATTCAATACATATTTTCGAAACGTACACCATAAATGTTGAGTGGGCATGTCTCCCGCAGTACAGGGGGTGTTACTATTTCTAAATATGGAACTCCCCAAAAAATCCTAAACTAAATTTGCCTTAATTGAATTTGATGTTTTTCTATTTGTAAATTACATTGAAATCATCATTAAACTCAGACTTATTTCCCAGAAAGTTAGATAAAGACTACGCGCATTGAAGTCAACATAGAATTTAGAGCTGTATTCATTATGCTATTCACTTTCATGCCGTAGAGGTCGCTTTAAATGTAACTCATGACTTTGTATCGAACAAAACCACATGAATTTAATACCTCTTAAGTTACTTAGGTCAGAAACTAAATGACTACGACAGATGGACAGCATTGAACAGCATCAAAGTTTGTGATGCATGGGTGGAATAAAATTAAGACAGACGTCGAAGAATATATCGCTCTATATGTTATGTAAGTGGTGGTGTGTATTTCATGAGTAATGCTTTGAAACTTTTGACGGCGGATTGCAACAAAAGTGAAAACATAATTTTAAAAGTGACCCGTAGACCGTGACAAATGGCGTATGGACGATCTGTCAAATCTTACGCACTGCGTTCATGAATTACGTTTTAATTTGACGCACTCGCCGTGCATCTGGTTTTCCTCGATATGCGCGTTTTGTTTTGGACGATTAGGACGATGCCGCAAAATAACTCATTTTTTTTCAATTTCTACACATTGTCTTATTTTGATTACTAGCCTTAGTGCCGTTTAAGAAAACTGTCTACTTAGACTTGTAAAGGTATAAAAGTGCTTGCGTCTGTCCGATGGCCATCTAACACGAAGTGTCCGATGCAGCTTTAGCTTTACGAGGACCAAAAAAAAGGGGGCGGTGGGGTGCGGGGGCTCGGCGAAGGGGGCCGGACAGGTGAACCGTGAAACGCGGTTGTTCCCGACTGTTTGTAATTTAGATTGATATCGCGCTGTAAATATTTATTTTGTATATTTTTCCTTGGCTGTTGTTCCAGCGTTTATTTGTTTTCCGGTTTGCGTACGCGTGTACCTTTCGTGTGAATTAGTAGCGCGCCGGCGTGATCTGCCGTCTGCGCGGGGTTCGCTTCCGTGTGCCGGTAAGAGGCTGTGTTGTCCCGTACTAACATTCGGAAAGTCACTCGACGATGTTATAAATGCTTCACGCGCTCGTCGATTCTTAAAATGCCTTTAATAAATAGTCTCCGACCGTGCATAGGTTAAACGGCCGCTAGAAGTCGCTAAATATTAGTTTTCCGCTAAGGCTACACTTTTTTCCGTTAGAACATCTCAAAATCTAGAGGATTTTTTAGGATTTAGAAGCGACAGCAATGGTAAAGGGGGTCGCTAACCGAAACATACGGAAGTCTAGGCGAATATATATTATTTAATAAAAAAAAAAACGCCTACAATCTATAGCCCACTTTGTTCATTTTTAACCTATATTCGCTGGCAGTTCATTTTCAACTACCCTGTGATACGATTATGCAATATCTTTTAAAAATCGGTCTCCTTTCTGCACATTGTGCAATATAGAGATTCACATATAGTATTTATGAATAGATAGATACATAGGACATTCCTCTGGTAGCCGAATTCAAATTACGCAATTTTACAAACAGTCGTTCAATCTCTTCTCCTCGCGCTGTTAAACTTTCGTGCATCAATTACATTGTTGCTTCAGACGCGCATCGCTTTTGAAGCACACATATAAGATAGTCGATGTATAAATACCTCTTAAAATGTTATCAACCTGAATATGAATCGATTAATCGACGCCATTTTGAAACATTCTACACGGAATATCTATTTAAGTTAAATTTCTTCTCCTTCGCATTTATTAAACTATTGGGTACCGCTTACATTGTTGGTTTAGATCCACATCGCTTTTGCAGCACACAGATGAAGAGTTCAATATATAATATCTCTTCAAATGTTATCGTCATGAATATGCATAAGTCGACGCCATTTCGCACGTTGTATGCCCACTACCTACATAAGTTTAGTATTGACGTCGATGGTTTTACCTATTTTGTATAAAGCATTTTTAATATTTTATGTCTCTTGCAGAATCCTCTTCGTCAAATCGGCAATTCATTAGATTCACATGTAGTTATGTTTATGATTATTAAAAACATAAATGCACTACGGTCTTTGTTAAGTGCGTGCGCTTGGATTGACGGTGAAAGACAATTCTAATTGGTTAAGGAACTAAAGAAAAAATAGTATTTAGTATATTGCAAATTATGTTAAAACTTTTTTTTAGGATATTTTGTTTTTAAATTATTAGGTTCTACCTCATGTCCAAATATTAGAGGCGTCGAAATATTAGATTAATAGATTGTAGGAAAATAAAACGAAAGTCTAAAAGAATAAACAAAGTTTATAGTTCCTTTCCAAAAAACGTTTCCCCCTACTTAATATATACTGTACCGTAAATTGTTAATATTGTAATTTAATTGAATGCCATTTTATATATTTTTTTTAAGATCCCGTCAACTCCTTTTTTGTCAATTTCGTTGCCGGAGCGAACTACTTATAGTGCGTAGATGTAAATTCTTCCAGGAACATAAAGCGACGAACACATTACTCCCCTTACCCGGCCGCGGTAATAAAATCATACCTAATGGATTTCTCGTAGCAAAACAAGGTTTTATTTCATATTGTTCACGCATTGTTCTGTTTCTGTTACAGGTAAGCGCGCAGGTTCTCTACGACAAAAGTGATCATATTCACTAAGGTAAACGGCTCTATCTATGTCACGTACAGCATGTGTAATGCCAATTCAAACTCACTATACTTTTGTGTTCTTTGTTTCGTATGCTACTGATACATTTACATAACTTCATATTTCTATTCACCATCTGTTCCATTCCTCTTTAATACCATACGACGTAGAAAGCAGACTTTACAGCGGGCGAACCGAGTGCAGGAAGCCACATCACATTTTTTTTTATGACGATCACACAACGTTTGACGGGTTGTCTGCGAACGCGCATACTGAAGAGTAATTAAGCGGGGTAAAACCGTCATGATACGATAAAAACTATATGCAGAAGTCAATTGAGCGAAAGTGAACTCGAGTGAAACTCGCGCGGACCACTGGATTATCAAGGTCACTCGCCCTGGACTGTCGGGATGAACGGCGGCGCGAGGGCAAGACTGGCTGACTGACGATTCCTCAGCTATTCGCCTACGTACACGATCGATTACCTATACGGTTTTTGTCATAAAGCTCTGAACCCATGGACCTTTTTCTGCGGGTGGTAAACGACGACCAAAGAACTCTTTGACCTTTGGGTAGATGTCCACTCTTCCATCGCATGATCCATCATCTGATCTTGAAAACCTACACGTTCGGTGATAGCCAATCACAACTGCGAAAGATTTGGCATTGCGTTTGGTTAGCGTGACTATTAAGGCACATTCTGTTTGACTTTCGATGGACATTTGCTATCTAACGGTAGCATACTACCTTAATTAGAGTCATGGTTCGATTGAACGTTCTGATACTGAATTATAATATGATTACAACTTTTAACTTTGTCCATGTCGCGCAATAGTTAATCATCTGTACACTACTTTTGTTCGTGTAAATCGTAATCAGGTTACATTACACTGCGTTGCTGACGTCATTTTACAACTAGTGCATTTGTGTTTCAATACATCACTACATTGACGGCGTCGTTTCTTGTTACCATAGCAATATTACGTTATCGCTAAAAAAAAAAACATTATTGTGCCAATTGATAATAACAATTTATTCAAAGTAACCCAATATTGTGCATAGCACGCGGTCTCTGGAATAGAAAAACTTCGATTAATACATCAAATCGGGTCCCCCGGCTCCCACCGAAATGACTCGACACGTTCGACCCATGAAACCGGACAAAACGAAAATCACAGAGAAACAGCTTTTAAATACGCGGTAACATCGAGATGAAAATAGTTCGCTAGTGTTGTTTTACAGGACCGGTCTGTGAATTAACTTCTTGCATATTCAATTTGCTGTCGTTTGCCCGTCCATTAATTAAAATATTACAGTTTCTTACCCACTCGACGAAGAACACGCAACGCTAAATGATCGTTAAAAATTTAATATTTTCAGACGAGCATGAACTTTGGAAGCAGCCGTTGTTTGTTATAAATTGATTTTGTGTTTTTACGTTGTATATGTATACTGAACTGATCAGCGTACAATGGTGACGAAATTGATTCGGCAATCCAGTATACGTGATCTCCAGATCGAGAATTGGACCAGCCCATGACAGATGATTCTGGGCTACTCGCCACTAATGCTGCCACGTGATATTTACCAACCAATCTACAGTGGCCGTTCCGTGTCGTGAGGTCCGATTCATGATTGCTAATTAAGATTTTTTTTTCGAAGCGCCTAATCAAAATTGTACGAGCAATGTGCTCTACCCACTGTCTCTTTAATTTTCTGGGTTTGCGAGCTACGTCTGTTTAGTCCAGTTCTTCTGGGGATTCCCGCGTTTTGCACACCTTGCAAATAAAATATACTTTCTGCCATGAATATAGTTTTTCCCTTATTGATGAACCTTTGTTAAAAAATTGCTCCATTTTCGTTCACGTTAAAAATTGTTTTTTGTGTTTATATTTCTGATCTTATAAGAACCTTATGCTCACGTGTGCCTATACTGCGGTGTTCAACTTTCATGTAATACCTAACCCACTTCCATCCGTCGGACCATATTTTTAAATAAATAAAAATAGAACCGGCCAAGAGCATGCTCATTGTAGGCTTCCGCAGTCGTCATTTCAAGAAATAGACTAAGATTAAAGAAAAACTATATTGTTACACTTTTTTTTCATGTTTCACGCACAGAGCGGGTATAAGCATCTTTGTTGCCTAATACTAGAGAAACAAGTAGTTATGTTGACTTTTACTCTTTAACTGGTGTAAACTAAAGTGGCACCAGCAAAAGACGTATCTTCATAGCGTTTACAATCTTTTTGTTGAGAAGCGCAGTTTTTCGGCAATCAATCAAAATCGGTCTATCCGATGATATTGAAAATAGTTTTCATTATAATTTATTTATTAAGAGTTACCTTTCTAGTTTTTTTCATATTTTTGTACAAACGGTTTGAAAATTAAACGGGTGGGCTCAATTTCTGCTACTCTCGGAGCGATATTTAAAAAATATTCACATAATAAAAAAAATTGCTTAGTAACCATAAATTGTTTTTATAGAACTATTGAAATATTTGTCACACGTTGATGTTTCCTGAAATATATTTTTTTCAGCTTCTGTTACATAAATGGAGTGTCTCCCTTAGACGTATTTATTTTTGTTATTTAACTATCAAACTAAGTAACAACTCATAAGCTCATAGAAGACACCTATATCTACTACAAATTTCGTCAATATACATATTGAAGTTTTTGAGTAAAATGCCTGTAAGATACGTGCGGACAAACGTGACGAAACTAAGGGTTCCGTTTTTGCCCTTTTGGCTCGGAACCTAAAAATAGCTGACGTTAATTTTGGCACGGCGACAGGCCGAGTGGCATTTATCACAACCATTCGTACTTTACAGCTTTCCGCTGTAAAGTACGAATACGACGGAATAAACCTGTGATGTCTGTAACATCAAGAAATAAGTTTGTCTATGTTTTTCTTAAATAATTGCTTGTCGATTAGGGAATCGATATATATTGTACGTCAGCCATCAATCTTTATAAACTCTCTAAATATATGTGTCTAAATGCAACAGTGACAATTCTGGCCGATTGGCTAGCCTGTTGTTTTTGAATCTAAAGGTGACAGTTGAAGATCCTAGCCCTTTCAATCTAAAATAAAAAGATTCTAGGGACGAGTCACGAAACTCTGGCACAATAAATATAGCTGTTGTGGCGTTATCAAACTTGCCATAATAAAACAAACACCAAAACATCGAGACCGGCATCGGCATTTCAGTTCACATCGAACATGCCGATTGCCGCTACAAGCCAAATTAAATTTATTAAACGCTTTTATCGCCTATTGTACCCCAAAATCCCTTTGTCAGGCGACAGATGTCGCTCCTCACAATCGACGGTCAAAACGCACGCTAACAAAGTTGTTCGTCCGGGACACCCACTGTTTAGTGCTTACGGCAAGTCACGGTGCGGTGATTTAATTTTTTAGAATATCATGCGCACGAGTTAATTGGAAGGTTAACGAGATTAGACACGTCAATTTTTCTGTGAGTACCAATAGTAAGCTGGTCAAGCGCACGGTTAATGCTCACAATAGGAGTTCGTTACTGCATAATAAACCTATTCATAAAAATCAATGTTAGTCTTTGTGTTACTTTTAAGTCTCTTACAGTACTCGATCAATTGAGCTCAAATTTATAGATCACTAGCTGTGCCTGCGGCTTCGCTCGCGTGGTGTATAAAATTATTGTTTGGCGTTTTATTTGCATAAAGAATTAGCGCGCGAATCGTGCCGTCCCCGCTCTCACCCACCCTTCCGGCGCCCACCGTCGACCACTGGATGTTATTTCAAAGACTAATGTGCTAATTGTGGGTCATCCCTAGAAGATAGAGAAATGCTATCGTAGACTTTTCGTAGCTCTTGTTAAAATTTACAATTATACTATACTACATTATTTTCATACATCTCTTGTGGTTTATTTATTCAGCGTAAACCATTTAAGAGCCCCAAAGGCGTCTTTTTTGCGCACTCGATTCCCCATAGTCGTCCCTGTATATAACTACGAATTAAAAAAACATGTAAACCAGATGAGTGGTTCTCGCGTGCGAAGGACTTAAACAGACAGACAGACAGAGAAGCGTTGATATTTGAAATGTGTACAGATGATGTTGTACTGCGAATTTACTGGCAAGGCTTGAAGATAGATTGAACGACCATAAATAAAGGCAAGTGATTGAACTTCCAGAAAACACTGGGAAGGTTTAGAGTAGTTCAAGAAATTAGAAGAGTTTTGTGTATTTTTAATCAATTGTTCTTCCCGGACTTTTGTTATATTTATGACTTTTTTAAGACATCTATGCAATGAAACGTGTGTATTTCTCAGTCGACGTTTTTGTATTATAAACCATGTGTATACGCGTGAAATTGATCTTTACGAGTAAATAATTTTTTTGTTAGTTCATTTTAATGGAATAAAGCCTATATTCTGTCCCAAGTAACGCTCAATTTACCTTTGAAAGTTCCATGAAAATTCTTCTAGTAGCTTTGGAGATTAGTGTGTTCAAACAGACAGACAAAGTTTAAAAAATAGCCTTATTGTACAATTTCACGGTACCTAACGTCACCCGCAATCGATCATCGGGCAAATATTTCCAATGTACGAATACAACGGTTCAACATTAATTACGTATTTGTTTTAGACATTACAGATGTCGCATGACGGCCATGTCTAATCGACATCCTTAGCGTGTGCGCGCGCAAGCGGGCTTAAATTCATTAATGAGATGACGTCGCAAAACTTCAACTCATTATGTTGTTACACGCATGCGCTGTTATTGTTGCACACGGCCGCAGTGTACAAAACTACATTCAGCGCCGTATTATTTTTCTATACAGCGTGAAGTGAGCTATGGAGATTTATTATTGCGCATGCGCTCATATGACGATGATGCGTTACGTACACGACTGTACCGCTGTTGTGAAAGGGAATGGTGAATAGGCGTTTTGACAGAAATATCGCGACATATGGAAATGATAGAAGCCACTGAAGCAATTCTACTACGGTCTGTTATGTGAACGTAAATAATGTACAAGCGAAACTCCGAAAAGGGATGGTTTGTGTAAACAGTTTTTCTCTCTATCCAAAATGTCATAGAAAAAGATACGGCCCTTTATTAAACAGTAAATTAGTATTACATATAAAAACGATTTCTTTTTAATAATAATTTAAAAAAAATCGTTTTTATATTATTACTAACAAATTTCATATTTATATGTATCATAAATTTTCTGGTTTTGCTAAGGACTGCGATAATTTGGTATCGTTTTTGTTTTATTTTCGACCGGCTCTTGTGATATACGCAAATGGAGTACGCACCCCCTACTGGCGCGACGAAATGAAAGCGATCGAACCACGTGACCGCTTTTCGAGAGCGTTCAACTCCAACGCTTGAATACCTGTATTTAGTTCATTTCTAAAGCGTTCCTAAAATAATAGACGGAACGCTATTGTTCCAGGAACATGTGCAGCGACGTATGACTATATTCGTATAGGCGTACGCGCGCCTCTGTATGTGTGCGTGGTGCGTGTACGCCCTGCGGCTTATGGTGTTAAGGGGTGATTCACTTGAATTGATAACCGTAACCCTTTGCACGTTGTCGTATGTGGACAATAGTAAACATCCACCGCCGGACGCAGGGCTCTCGCCCCCGGTCGTGTCCGGCGGGCTTAGCGTGACGCTCCAGCGCCGACGTGACGAACGAAAGGATTTTAGTCCTATAGGGAGACTCGTCTAGGGTGTTATGCTACGCCCGCAGAACGCCGCCGGACCGGCGCGGCAGCGGCTCGGCGGCAGCTGTGACGCGGCGCCGTTACCTATTGCGCTAGACATTTTCATAGATTAGCTTTAGAACTATTGTTAGACCATCCGATGCCCTGTTAAAGGATTCTCCTGGTGTCGCTCAGCGGCCTTTGTAATGACCGCGGACAGAAATTAGATAGACGTAACTCCCGCTTTAAGATATCATTTGTTTCTCGGTTGCCGTTAGGCGGACTAATTTTTTTGTATTGTATTAGAGACCGTCGGTTTCGAGGCACGAGTATAAAAATAACAAGTCGTATAACATTAAAACTCTATTAAATCTACGAACTGTAATGAGTTCTCGTATCGGATAAACGATATGTAAAAGACAAATTTTATACGGAGTATGTCGAATCGTAAGCGAGCTGTAAAAAAAGAAGACGAAACAGGAGGGCCGTCAAGTTTGAACTAAAACCCACGAAAGATCTATGGTTAATTTAAATCTTTAATTTTAAAATCACAACATACAGTACTACTACAGTACAATGCACACAATTTTGCCGCCGTGAAGTTGATCACGAAAGCGTCGCAATGACGTAAAATAGGAACGCGGTGGAGAACAAGGAAGGGTCGCGGAGCGTAATACCTGCGCAGTATTTCAATCGCAGACAATTCAGAGCGGCAAAGTTTCGCCCGTTGTACTGTACATAACACACCTTACTGAATGTGATGGCTGTCGCGTCGCATTTACAAGCGGCGAGCCTCCGCGGCGGCTGACAGCCTGCGGCGCCCTCGGCACAATTAATAGATCGCGGCGTCGTCCTGTCTCCTTCGATAACGCGCGCCAGTATTAACAGATGACGTATGCTCGATAACAGATCGTACCGTGTGGAAGTCCGTGGCCTCTGCTTATCTCTTTGCAAATTAGGCATGATTTTATTAAAAAAAAAAAAATATTAAAATCGTACATACGACGTGTGTACGTTTCATTTAAATTGTGAGGTAGGTTTTAATTTAAATAGGCACTGAAAAGGCAAGTGTGTGCCAACACTATCAGTTTAAATGTAACTACAAGTATTCACGTTCAACAATTTTCCACATAGTGAAGACGGCTCGCGTACCGCGTTGAGCTATCAAATTAATGTTTAGCCTCGACTACTAACCACTGAAAACGTCATCTTTGTCTGTCCGACTTTCGAAGGAGGAAGTTTCAAAAGGAGGCTTATGCTATTATACCGTAGTACGTACAACTACGTCGTCCATTTAGCTGCGCCTTGTGAAATGTTGCAATAAATTAATTATAATTTCCATTTAATATTATAAATATGTATACGCAATATTTTTTGTATGGACTTCAATTAGACCAGAACGTTCTAATTTGAAAGCTATACCAAAAAAAATGCGTTGAAATAGCTCAAAACTTTGCTCAGCGAGACTATTCATTTCGCTTAAAATAATAATATAATATATTTTTAAGTTATCCTACGTTAATGAATAAAAAATAAGGTCACGCCGGCGTTGTATTTTCAGCTAAGGAATTGTCTGGGGCGCTGCGAGAGCCTTCTGTATTTTTTTTATATTCGAGGTTACCTAACGCGCGCTGGCGGGCTACGTCCGCCCGCCCGTGTGCTTGGGCGATACCTGTTCGCGACTCTGTCTCGGTACGTAATACTCGCCGTCCGTGTGGCGTGTTCGCATTCTCCTCTCGTAGGTCAAAATTAAAATATGATTCCGGTGGAGTCGTCCACGTATCAGCTGCAATTCATGGCGACTATACCCACTCGAATCTGCAACAGATCCGAAAATTTTTGAGTCTTATAAATCGATGAATGCCGGATGCACGCACGAAAAAGCACGAAGTCTCATTGTCGCGTTCCGCCTGAGCCGAGCGCGCGAGCGAGAGCGCGGAACTAGCGATCTCTCTTCCACTCCATCGGCCTATACGTCCAAGTAGAAGAGAGACAGCGGCCGCACACGACCTACACGTGAACTGTTTTGTCAACTGTCTATAAAGTGAAGTGAAAAATTAATGTGGTTCCCATTGTTTATTACTACAACAATTGAGACAAGTGATAATAATTCAATTCCATTCATAAAACATGCAATTTTTCGTCAATGTTTTCTTATGACGTTATCACTTAAAGTTATCGCTCGTAAACCGACTTTATACACAACCAATTTTTTGAGTTTTATAGCGATTTTGCGATAAATACAAAAATAGACCAACGAACGATAAATAGAAACCTCATGCACTGATGTGAATTGCAAACGGGAACAAAAAAAAATGTTCATCGTTTCATATAAGTTAGTTTAAGAAAAAGATTTTAAAATTTACAAATTTTTAAACTAAAAAAGCGAGAACAATTTTCTTACACGAGCAGATAGAAAAATTTTTCATCGAGGAAGGGAATTTTTCGTATTTCCGATTTAACGTATATAATTAAATAAATAAAATGATCAAGTTAAATTTTCTCTTTTCATTTCGAACCAAGGCAAAAACGTTATAGTTGGTATATAGCACCAACATCTATACGCTATAGCAGGTACGTGCAACCTTTGACACGTTGTGGGCCAAACTGTAGTGTGCAAATATTTTCGCGGGCCACGTTCAAAAGTATGTGCATTTTAAAGCAGTGTTCATAATTTTCAGCGATAGATATCAGACACGAAATTTTTCAATATGTCTCCCGGACCGGATCAAATCCTACAGCGAGCCGGTGTTTGCCCACATATGCTCTATAGTATTCGACAACATAAGAAATGGGGTTATTTTAAAAGTATTTAATTAACATCAATCTAGCAATCGATGTGCTCGCACTTGATTCCCGTATCTGACACTCAGACGTTGAGAAAAATCAAAATAGTGCAGAAAACTTTCCCTATGTCCTACTGTAAAATAACTTGGAGAAAATCCACTAATTTAGCCTTTTATTATGGAATATCGTAAGCACTTTCACTTTGAAATATCGTAAGTACTTTCCTATTGAAAATAATCGTGTAATTCGGCGTCGTTAAATTACAATTAATAAAAAATATAAGTTTAGAAACGAGGTTCGGTCCACAAATGGGGTATTGCAAATTTTGGTCGCAACCGCTAGTAGTAAATCTATCTCTTCCTTAGTGTTTTGGTTCGAAGAGAGTAAGTAGGTTGTAAGGATATACTCTAGGTGGCACTTTTCAATTTTTTTTTCTTGTTTCTCATCAGAAATTTAACAGCAACTTTTGGATTTCATAAATTTTATTTTACTTGTTATTAACGTCACACAGTAGTCAGTCTATGACATTTTTTGATATTTTCATCAAATGCGGTAGAATTATTAATTTACTGTACTTAAATTTTTTAACGTTATAAGAAATTTTAAGAAATCAGAAGAAATTTTTATTCGTTATTTGCAAATCTTAGCGACTCCCTGGACGAAAAAAAATGCAATAAAGCCAATAAGATTTTACATGAACTGTTTGCTTCCGGAAATATTAAATTAATACTTGAAACGAAACGTAAAGATTAAATGGGAATAAATTACGAATTCCTTCTCGATTGAAAACGATCCTCCTCGTAGAGAAATAGAAAATTAACTCACGAATTCAAAAGAATTGGAACGTTAGTAAGTATTTTTTTTTATACTAAAATGGCCAGTGTTCATGAATTCACTGCATATGAAACGAGTTCGACCCAGTCAGTTCTCGATTTTAACCGATTTAAATATAAAATCGGATATATTTCTGTTTGATTTCATTGTCAATTCAATTCATGAATAAACATAACCTACTTTAATTTTGAAATGTTTCAATTGTCACTCACTGTAACTAATTTATTTTAAATCATAAGGTAAAATTGCACTACGATTGTAGAGCTACTTCGGCGAATTATGATTAAGATATGATAAAATATTTAATCATATTTGTTTGTTTAAATGTTTTTTTTTTAATTTTCATTTTATTGCCATGAGCTCACACTCGAAAACCGAGCGTTGGGTGACCGAGTGCGGTATTGTACCAGTAAATGTCACCACATCGCAGAGCAGGTCGTGCAGAAAACGTACATAGGTTGAAGGTCGCGTAGGCTTCCGGTAGGCTTCCGTGGTGGTTACGCGAACGTTAGTTCTATTTGTGAATTTAATTATTAGAGAACTCGCGAAAACATCGGTCTAGAATAGAATAGAATAGGGGACGGGAATAATACGTGACCGCGGGCCCGCGAGCGGTCTAGAAGTGTCATGCCTCGAGGTAAACGTCACGAGTGTGAAGAGCTGAATAAACCCACTGAAGTTCGTGGCACTCGTTTGAGTTGAAGAATTACCCGCAGAGCGCGGCGACCGCGAGAGCTGTACCTCTGGCCGCTACTATATTTAATAACACTATAACACTATATTTTTTCTGAGATTCGCTTCGCTGTTTATAACATAGTCGAAACCGTTAAATTGCAAAGGTTTAAACAGAACCGAGTTGCTTATTTAAAATCAGATAACTAACGAGCCGTTTAAAAAATAGTAATTACATTAGTTAAAATAAACGTTTCGTCGGTTGAAAACTGCCGTAATTCATTTGTGTAAAACTTAAACAAAATTGAAAATGTTTATAATGTTACTTATTTCAAAAGTGACCAACAGTAGGTCAAGGGCCTCTTTCACCATCTCCTTTTGAACTCACTTTCAACAAAGTCATTTTTTCCTCCACTTCCTTATAACTGTTTCCATCCCTAATAACCGTTAAAAGGAGGACGTTTAACCCAAAACTAATTTTAAAGGTTAGTTTTTGTTAATACTGAATTTAAAAGGAAACGGTGGAAGGGGCCCTAAAAGCGTATATTGTCTGATTTTGGCTTCGGCAATTCTCTTAATAGTATTTAACTATTCCTTTATTTTTTTGTATATAAATTATATTATTTTTAAAATAAATAATCTCCTTGATATATTATTGTAAATGTTAATTAGTTATGTCATTAGTACAAATTATATATTGTGAATTTGAAGCATAGTATTATGAGTTAGGTGCCCAGAGTCTTAAAGCGGTGTGCTTCAAATTCGCATTTGCGATAGTTAAATGATAACTGGTAAAGTTAAAAACTAAACATGTCAATATCCTTAAGACTAACTTAGTCAAGTGCCAATTGTGAAGTTAAACCAACGTCTTTTGACATGTTTAGTTTTTAACATTAACAGTTAAAAATTAATTATTTTAAATAAAAGTTTGAAGCACACCACTATTAGGCTCTAACCTCATTGGTTAAAGAACACTATTGTAACTCCTCTTATTTAGGACGTAAATTTCCATTTAAGATTTTTTTCGAACGTTAACATTTGTGGGAAGTTAAATTGCGGCAAGTTAATTAAGTTACTCGTTCAAATAAGTGAAATATTTATCTAATATTTGATTTGTATTACGCATATATGTATAGTTCTAACGAATGCTGGTAATTTACATGTAACCCACGAAGCTTCGCAGTGGCTATCTTTATAATAAAAAAAAAATTGAAATTCATACGTTAGCTCAAACTACTTCTAAACCTTTCCCGTAATATGTCGTATACAACTTTAAAGAGCTCAATCGATCAAGCGACGTTGGAGTTTATAAATGACACAGCGTACTATTGATTTACATAAATGTATTATTTTCGGCAAGTAAGATTAGTGACAGCGCTAGGTAGCTCATAGAAATGTTAAAGGGCGGGTCAACAGTTTTAAGCACAACTACAGAATTTTTACATAAATCTGCGAAAAGCTTTATCAGTAGTACGTGAACGTGTGAAACATACGCACTCACTATCATTTTCCAGTCGATCGATGTGAGGCCGCGCAGACCGGCGCCGGCGCCGGCGGCTGGGACGGAGACGGCCGACGCCGGCGGACGTACAGAGCTAGAGCGGTTAACCTGTACATTGAACGTTTATCGTCGTTATATTTATTCAGCTTTTGACGTGATAACGTCGTATAAATCGAATATTAGAAATATAAATATATTAGAATGTTAGAAATCGTCTTATAAGTCGTCACCGTCGCGGTGACGGCGTCCGTGACCGGTGGCTTAACGTACTCTTAGAGCCAAGGAGCGGATGGCTTGCTTAACTTGAATTAAGTTAAAAAACCATTGGTCGATTCGCCCGTAATCAGCATCATAACTTCTGGGTGACGTGGGCAACGCTCTTAGCCGCCGAGCCGCCGCCGTGCTTAATTGTATTTAATACATGATTATTCGATAAGATTATGTCAGTACTTGCATAAAAATGATTTCTTTGTTTCTTTCTGTCGTTTGTTAGACTACAATGCAAATGCCTAGGTATTATTTATAACTTCGTGTCTAACCTAACTTACGGTCAACGATTAGTCGTCATGACCCGGCCGCTCGCGTGCGCGGCCCGGGGCGCGGTGAATGCTCTGAGCGTTATTGTGTTTGTCTGCGGTCTGCACTCCCGTGGCACACCCAACAAAGTTAGTACACAAAAAAAATTGACCAAGAGCATGTCAGACCGTACTCAGGTAGGGTTCCGTAAACGTTATTACAAAAAAATGCACTACAGATGAAAAAAGTACGTTGTTACACTTTTCTTTTATGTTTCCTCACACAGAAAAGTATAAGCACTTTAGTCGCCTGTAACTAGATAAACAAATAGGTATGTCGACAATTACAATTAAACTAGTGTAAATTAAAGTGCATCAACAAAAGAGCGTATCGTCATTGCATTTACGTCCTTTTGTTGAGAAGTGCAGTTTTTCGGCAATAACTCGAAAACAGTATATCTGACCACGTTTAAAATAATTTTCGTTGAAAGTATTTATTAAGTGTTACTCTCATTATATTTTTTAAACATACGATTTAGAAAATAGAGTGGGGGGACACAATTTCTGCAACTTTCGTAACGATTATTTCCGAAATTATCAGAAAAATTGCTTAGAAACCATAAAGTGTTATAAAAAGAATTGTTGAAATATGTGCCACACGTTGATGCTTGCTGAAAAAAAAAAAATTGTCGGCTTCTGTTACATCTATGGAGTGCCCAAGAAATATTTATTTTTGTTATTTAACCATCAAACGAAGTAGCAGCTTATGTATATCTAATGGTGAGTTATAGATGACTCATCAATACACATACGTCTTGTGGTTTTTAAATAAAATACCTGTGGCATACGGACAGACGGACGGACATGACGAAACTATAAGGATTCCGTTTTTGCTGCTTTGGTTCAGAATCCTAACAATACGTCTTTTATTCGAGTAACAGTGAACGCTTCCTGTCCAAAAAGAAATAATGCGACCAGAGCTAGTATGTATTATTAAATTCTTATCGAAAGCCCAAATTTTAGGCATTCCAAACCGACTAGCTCACATGAAAGGTTTTAGTTTCGATGAATATTGGCCAGGCAATAGCGAGAGATATCTGTATTGTAGCACGCGCAGGTCTGCGGTCTCCGTCTGCCCTTCTGGGATATAGACGTGACTTTGTAAGCAGAGAGAGAGAGAGAGAAATAGGAAAATGTATTTACGTAGTCGCTACATATTTATTTGTGACGAGATTACGTGACACATTGCAATATTTGTCATTTTTATCTTAAAGCGTTAAGCAGTGAAATAGCAATGAAAACCGAGAACAGCTCGGCGCTTAAGCGCTCCGCCCCGACCCGCGCCGGAACGGCTGATGACGCATTCCTGCAACGACAATGTTGCGGTTCGAACGATAAAAAGATTATTTCGAGAAACGACCGCGCTCGTAAATAACGCGCGCCCCGGCGTCCTTTTAAGGTGGTTACCTACATGCGCCGTCTGGGGTGTGCTCGAATGGTTTTTTTATTGTCACCGTTTTTGAATCGAGTCACGAGCACAGGTTTACCAGCGGGCCTAGCGTGACGCCCTAGACGAGAGTCTCCCTGTAGGGCTAGCCTTTTCGTTCATTACGTTGGCGAGACAAAGCCTTATAAAGATACTTTTGTAGGGCACGATACTAAGTCCGCTGATTGGCATGATGCGCTACGAGTCCGTGATCGTCGACACTGCTCTATGTAGTCATCGTTCCTACGTGCGGTAGTCACAACGGCGGTATTTCGCGTTAGGCGAATTGTGCTCGTGGCAGTCAAACCTGCATCTACGCATTGATCTGTCTGGCTGTCGCGATTTATGAAGTTTGGCAAAAACGCTCATGTGTGTATGCGCCGACAGGCTCGTTCATACATATCATCATTATTTTATTATGCAATAAATCATGTTATTTGTTTTTGAAGTCCGCGCGTTTCCACTGACGACAGGACAGAACGAACCCCCGAGTGAGCCAGGAAATGGCACTAGCACTCTGTTGTAACGTACGGGTAAACACTAGTCGCCGTTGTCCGGGCTTTATAGTGTTCTACCTATTTAAATCTGTCTGAAGACACTTTTGATCATGTCGATTATTTTCATTTTTAGGATCTCGTACCTCAAATAGAAAAAAAATAACCGATGTAAAATCACTCCGTTACCTGTCTGTCTCTGTCAATACCCTTTATCTCAACAATTTGTCGAGATATCAAGTTGAAATTACTACCAAATACTGTAGTCTGTAGTCCCTCGGAACTCAAAACATTAAGCTTCTATATCAGGGCAGTTAAAAAATACGGAAATTTTTGCCACATATTTAACTTCTCGCAAACAAATGAAAACCTATGGGGTACTTCCCACTGACCTCTAGAATCATTAAGTTTGGTAAAAAGTAAGGTCTTTGTTGAAATAAAAGGAAAAATCCGAAAATCCTTAATTTGCAGTCGTGACTAAAAAATATATTTTTTATTATTACAAACTAATATTTACAGATGTAGTAGGGACTGACGTTGACCGATATTTGGGAGAGCATTTTTAACTCCCACATAAGAAAATTTTCAAAGGTTCGGATATTAAGAAAAAATTGCAAAAATCTTAAAAAAGAGTTACAATAAAAATTTCGAATTTTTGGGACCGATATCCCGACGATATCGATATTGAAAACAGACGAAAATCATCAAGAATCATGACGGATGAAATATCAACAAGCATAATTTCCATATATACGGAATCGTGAGGATACAAGTCTATTTCGCACTTGTCCGGTATTTCACCATCTCGTTTTGCTCGGTCGTCCCGGAGGCTCCTTCGCAACGTACGTCTAATGGATTTAATTGTACTCCTTTCAGATAATTCGGCTCCCTTTTGTGCTATTTATAATATAATCGATGAGAACGGCCGGAAAGTGAGGTCGGACCGTGTCTTCATTAAGGTGATTTCTTTATTCGAAGATTTGTCGAGGTCAACCCTATTTTTTTATATTATTTCTCCCTCCTTTTTTTTACTCGTGAATGTTGACATGTACATAAAGGCAGAATTTTTCGACATGTATCAAAAATTGTGATATTTTTTCTATGCTATTGCCAATCGTTCTGGCAAAAGTGATACTACACTGAGGCAAGATTCGTTATTCGTGAGCCTGTATTAAGAGGTGAACATCGGCAGGGCAGCCTTAACTAATTAAGGCAAGTGGGCACGAGTTAGTACTGAAACCTAGATTGTAGGGTCTCGTCGTCACGTACGATATATGAATGTACAGCCCCAGTGCACCGGAAAAGAAGTGTTGCAGGCGGGGAGAGAGACAAGTACAATGGAAGTGGACCTCGTTACGATTTACGGGCGCGCCAGTGCACGTCTCGGCGCGGCGCCGGCGTCGACGGGTCGAATTCCGTCCCACTTCCCGATCCTTGGAAAGCATAATAAGGACCATTCTAGAATGTACGTTACCGCCTCTACCGGGTCCGTAAGAAGACGCATTCTCGTACACTCATAAAATACAAACGTGAAGAAACAGCTTCCGCTATTGCAGTTAGTCCATTGAGTCAAATTTCCAATGGCTCACTCCCTTGTCCATTAGATATCCTGTTTCAACCTAAGGTCGGGTAACGCCCTGGTGATTCCTTTGAGATTGCGAGTGTCCATGGGCGGCGATAACTACCTACTTTTTGGTGCTCGCATGATCATTTGCCCCTTGAAACCGCTATATAAAAAAAAACATAAATCGTAAGCTTGACGCATAATTAACATAATTTCGACACACCTAACCGACGAAGTGTAAGTCTGTGAGTCCCTGACACCACTCTAAAAGTCGAGAGTCGGCGACGCGAGTACCGACGCAGCTAAGACTTAAAAAAGCTTATCATGCCACAGTGTACAGAAGAACAGTGAACGAGCATTAGAAGTTGACGTATCGTCAATCTGTACCGACGCTCTTCCACGTTCAATTCTACACAATTATTATATGTACAAATCTTGCATTAAATTATGCACAATAGTTTTAGGTATATTATTTTGCACATGTCGTCAATCAGTAAAAGGATATACATAACGTGACATTTGCTCCCTTCTTTTCGTCATACATTTGCTTATAACGATGTTAGTTTCTTTAGGGTCGCCGTGGTCAGTGGGCGCTACTCTTCAGTAATACAACCTTCACTCTGTTTATTCAGGTCTTGACGCACCTTACTTAGCTACATGCGTTCGCCATAGAGATAAATTACATTCCTTTTCTAGATTATTCACAGAGTCGGTGGCCATGTTTGTGTCTCATTTCTTATTCTATCTAGACTTTTTTTCGCGAAGTTTCTTATATTTAAATATACGTGTAGAATTAATGTTTGCGTACCCGTCGCGGAAGCCGGACTCTGACCTATTCGACAATGATAATACTTCATTTGTTGCGTACACATTTACACATTTTGCGAATTAACAGGTCGGTAAGTCTCATACTATATCCGAAGAGCTTATGAAATTTTAGTATACTATCAAGATGCTTATTATGTATTTTTGTTGTTATGTTATATTGTTATAAATTTTCTTAACCGACTTAACTAAAAAAGAGGAGCTTCTCAATCTGGCTGTGAATATATATTTTAATCCACTACTACCGAGACACCATAATACAACATTTTTGTTTTTTCTAAATTGAGGAGCTTAGACGTTAACGTGTGAGCCCCTCAATAGGAGCGTTTCAGTGCTCCACGTCGGCTCATTGCGTGTACTCAGAATCGACCCCGGTACCTTGTGATCCGAAGACGAAGTCATCGCCCACTGAACCACCACCGCTTATTTTGTTTATATATTTATTATATTTAGGCAATATTAATCGTACAATACCGCTATATTACGTAACTGAGGGCCTTCCCCTGGCGTGAACGATGACTACTGTCTTCGTTTGAACTGCGACCCCGCCGTGTGTCGCGGCGTGAATCGTAAAAGCTCGCCGTAAAACTTCTTCCGGAGCGGGCCCATAAATAATAATGTATAGGCATTTCCTATATTTTAGGGTACCTCAGGCTAATGATTGCGCTGGAAATCGATCCGTGAAGCTACAAAACTACGATTGATTACCGAGATCGCAAAAGTAGCCACGTGACACTCTCTCTCGTTATATAAAAGCCGTTATAGCGACTTTGAGATTCTGTGGTGTTGGCGATCAGTACAAAAAGATTTGGATATTAATGTCACCAAATTTAAAATTGAAAACGCAATTCCTAGAAAAATATATATCTGTTTTGCGATGATAAAATAAAACACACAGACTTTTGTACTAGTTTGTCGAGTAACGTTTTTAGATTGTTAAGAAGTGAATTTGCATTATTAAAAACATTTTTAATAGAACATCCACCTTCTATTCGTGTGTTTGACAAATACGTGCCAATTCGAATCACATACGAATTTGGATTGCGATGCAATTCTACAGAGTGGTCGAACGCTCAACATGTCAAAACGCATATGCTCCCGCTTAATTGAGACATAATTTGTCAAAGACCTCGTGAGATGTCAATTAGCCATTTCATAATCTAGCGCTCATTCTCATATAGTGGAATCTCACCCGATCTTTGAAGACGCCTTTATCCTAATAACATCTCTCTCTATAATCTAATTCCCAAATTATCATCCGATTGACTGTGCAATAAAAAAAGCGGACTGCAATTAGCCGCTTTTAGCTCGCGCCGATGCAAATTAGTATGTCTCCGTCTGTCGTGCTATACTGTATGTATATACTGTACTTCGAAACATGCGCACGCCCACCACACATACAGCTTAATTTCGTGTCCTTACAGCGCCCATCGACGAGCCGCAACCGACGCCGTAGGTGCCCTTTGTGTGACGCACGCGACCGTATATTAAAGGAGCAGCTCATGTCTCAGAGAGTAGACCTTTATGATAGGTATTATACGTAAGGCTTATTATTAACGTAAATCATTTTTCATAGTTCTCATCATTAAGATATTATATGGTGTGAACAACGTTCTAGACATTTCTACGAGTTTACTTTTTTAATGGTAGGGTGACATATAGTACGGCAGTTTGTAGTGTTGCGTTTTTATGACGTTTAAAAAGGCAAACGAGCAGGTGAGCCAGCAGGGAGCTGGTGATCGCGGCTGACTCATGGACGCTCGCAACTTCAAAGGAGTCCCCAGTGGACTGGCGGTCTTTAGAGGAGAAGTAATGATCTGACAAATATAAAGAGTTACATAATAGACAGTTGACCGGTAAGATTTTAGGTAGGTGTTTAGCTTTTAACTTTGACAATTAGCGATCAATTGTCGCAAATGAGATCGAAGCACACCGCTGACAAGTGCGCACAATTTTCATCGTAATGACGTAAAAATAGGCGGACAGCGTTGTCAAGCAGCAGCCGTATCAATGCACGGCGGCGGTCTTCGTAAGTGAGCGCGAGGGAGCGGGGGTCGGCCGTAGACAGCGTGATGACAGTCGAAACACCTCAGTGATGTGGGACTATGTTCAAGCGACCTGCCTCACTTCAGGGGCATCAATCGTTGCAACACCCTGCCATTTATATGTTCGATCCGCATGTGAATGCGCTGCCGTGGACCATTACTGGCTTTAGCTTTAGCCGCTGCGCTGTGGACGTTGTCGAATGAATGAATTATGTAATAATATAATAACAATCCTGTATTCGGCCCTCAAATAAACAAAAAGGAAGACAAGTATAACATCTTATAATGAACTTAACTAAGACATACAACATTTACAAATTAAAAAAATAATAACAGAAGACCGGAAGGGCGACTGGTTCAGCAGAATGCTGTAGCCCGAGCCACGGCGCTGGTTTTCAGCTGGGCCCTAAAAACTTAAAATTAAATCGTAATAATTGTATAAACAAATTTTGTGCACATAAAATAGAGTTGGTGCTAAGAACCTTGTAACGCGCATTCTTAAATCATGTAGGAAATGAGTAACACAAAACTTCGATTTTAAAATATCTGAAATTAATTTCAAAGAAAAACCGATTTTTTTTTTTTGTCGTGGTTTTAGCGATATTATATGTAAGAAATGGCTCGGCAGACGTTATTCTGCCTTTTCGGGTGGGTGGCATGCCCTGCAAGGTCTGAACGAATCGTTGCTCCTTTCGCTTGAACATTGAACAGATTCTTTTATATTCATAAATTTATTCATCCACCCAACCGTCTACTTGTTCATTACCCGCCCATGCTTCCATCCAACCATCCATCCATCCATTTATCCATTTGCGTATCTATCCATACACCCATTACTACTACACCCAATATTACACGGCCGGCCATCCGGCCTTCTATCCATTAACTCATCCCAATATCCACCCATAAAACCATTCATCTAACCACCCATCTGGCCATACGATCATCTATCCATTCTATCATCCAGCCATTCAACCAAATGTGCAATATTACGAAATGTTCTAAAAAATTTTATTGGCTACGGGAACATATTGTGTAAACGTGAATCATTTCCATTTTCCGATAATTTATAATATATTAATAATAATTGTGATTATTAATATCTTTTGACGTGACAACGTCTTAAATTAGGTTGCGGCTGGGAGTCACTTATGAAAAATGTAACGCTCGGTAACGTAACGATGAGTCACCGAACGAGAGAGCCCGCCGAATGCCTTGCGTCTCTCTCCCACTCAACTATGATCGGTCTGCCGCGCACTAGAGAATTAGTGCATAGCTTGCAAATGTATTGCAAGTTATTGTATGTATATTTGTATATAAATACGTATGTATGTGTAAAGGTAAAAATAAAATTTTGTTAATATGAAATTCAGTGCGAGATTCTTTGTATAAATTAATGTTTTAAATATAATTCTTTGTATAAATAAATGTTTTAAATTGTTACTATTATTTCATCCTTCTTCCTACTATACGAATGAATATTCACATTAAAATGATTTTACCATTCAAAGTCGTTGTCACGTAAAACTTTCGCCCGTATACCGACTTTACAGGCAACCAAATTTTTTATGGACTTTGACAAATATCAATAGTAAATGTTTCAACGCGTCCAATGATTGCTTTCTACAAGCGGATTCATTATAGTTTGACAGAAATACAGAGTTATTTCACGTATTAGGTTAAGAATTCATTTGTGTGACAAAAATTTCCAAGGCAAAAACCATGTTTTAATGACATATAAATGTATAACAATAATGATACACTTTGATTACGATTGGAACTTTAATTTTACGATAGATTACATAAAATCGATCACCTTTATTGTAATACTCGGACTCGAAATTTGTAAAGCACAATCTGTACGTAAAAAGATTTACGGTTGAGTGTTAGCATCACTAAAAAGGACAAGTTATACTACAGAACCCGCATAACGGTTCTGAAGGTGCACTTGCATGATTTTTTACGGTCAGCCGAGTCGCAATACCTTTAAGTGTCCGAAGGTACGGTCGGCACATAAATCGATAGGCGGTAGTAAAAAGTCATAATGACGGTTGATTTATTGATGTCAAATATAATTGAGGGGTGCGTTCTTTTTAATATTGCCATATTAATAGTTATAGCTTTGGAATTTGTTTATAATAATAATACTTTTGTGGTTATTAATAAAAATAAATAAATAAAAATAAACCTTTTATTTCCCTAACTTAAAGCTTTTTAAATGAAATAAACAGAATGCTCCTTACGGGATATAGAAACTTTGAACTCATTGTACTTAATTTTGTCACTTGTCAGTTGCTTCGCCCACTGTTCAAACAAACTGTGTTGACCTGCGATGACCTATGTTTAATTGGTAGGGTACTTGCTTAAATTGAAGGACATGCTGTGTTCTTTTATGTGACCGAGAAAGATGTCCTAAACTAATGTTCCTAGTTGTCAAGATGAAGGTGTCGAATGTAGTCCTCCTGGGTCGTTTTTGCGTTATACAAAAAAAAAAACATTTGTTTATGACTCGTGTGATGTAAAAGAAAAATGTCATAAATATTATATGTAGCGATGCTAATTTCGGCAGAAAGTCACAGCTGCCAGCTAAGTCTCGTTCATTTGCCGCAAGTGGCTAATTTCATTTTGAAGACCTTGAACCGAGATGTGCATCTACATACCGAACTCGATTAATCCTCATCCATTTTCATTTTGTACTTGTTTTAAAATTGAAAGTAAATGCCAAAGACAATTCTGGTTTGGTTTTAAACGTAGAAATATAAAAAGTTAATATGTATTTAAGCATAGTTATATATAGCTTAACTTGTAACGAGTTTATAGAATGTGGTAACAACTCCACTGTCGATAGTCGGCCAGTAGATTTTGTTGGCTAGGATCTATCTCGAAAATCATACGCATTACGATCTTTGGCCAATAGTTTAAGTTAGCTAGCTTGAAGCATTTAAATAAATTACGACATCTGTTTATCAATTTTTTATTAGTTGACTACTTATAGTTCCAGAATGCTTTATAACAAGTAGTATTTGTTCATTAATTCTATGCGCTGAGTTGAATAGATGTAACACATTTGTGACTTGTGTAGTTTTTTTTTTATGTAGACCGTACCTATCTCCCCGAAGACACAGCGGTGGGCGGGAAAAGTGTTAGTGTTTTGTATTTATAAGGGAGAGCGCCGCCGCCGCCGCCCGCCGGCGCGCGCGTCGCCACAATAAAATATTGGTAAATAGACTAATGGCTTCCGGGGAATGTCGGGCGCTTCTAACGGACGAATCTTGATCTTTATTCGAGTGTACAATGAAATAGTTTCGTATCGATGTAATTTACCATCTGGGTTCTGCACGCTCGTGATCACCCCGTCTGTGGCGTGTTGGTTGCATTA
The DNA here is from genome assembly GCA_005406025.1 of Eumeta japonica. NCBI lineage: Eukaryota > Metazoa > Arthropoda > Insecta > Lepidoptera > Psychidae > Eumeta > Eumeta japonica. The sequence continues at coordinate 63,929 of BGZK01001590.1, forward strand.
CATATTCATACATATTCACGACGAGACTAACACAATGTTATCATATTGCACGAAATCAAATGATATGCATGACCTCGCCGGCGAATTTTAAGTTAAACAATACTTTTCGTATGTTGTATGCAAATGAAAGATTTAAGTGCATGTATTTTTAATCGATAACTTTTTGGCATCTTATAGATGACATGATTCCAATACTATTAAAGTTTTGGGATTTTTAGTAAAAAATGACAACTAATAGTTTAAGCAATTTATCGTTGTCGAGTTTAGGCGTGATATACGGATGCCGGACGTGGTACCTTGCTGTTGTCGCGTGAACGAACTCGAGGGTCACTTAATGTGCGTTGAAGAGGCCGATTCTGGTTACGAATTAAAATTCGAAACAAAGAAATCCGCCAGAACATCAGAATAACCGATATAGCTCGCACAGCCGAGCAATTGAAGTGACAAAAAACCACATCGCTCGTTGAACCGACAACCGTTGGAGAAAGAAGATCTTCTCGAGTGGCGACCTAGTAGGGTTCCTGGAAATCTAGAATGGAAGCTCATGTCCGGCAAAGGCAGTGTTCTCTAGATCTTAATCTTACTTTTCATAAAGATGTTGGATGTGCTCGACAGATATATATATATTGTGAAAATGCAAGGCCAATACTACAAATTGGAGTGGCTAGAGACGCGTGTCACCCGGCGCTATCATGGTGAAAGAACGCACCCTTATCGACGGGGGCCGTTTATGATTCGATTGCTTTCTTTGGTCTCATCAGTTGCCGTCAGTGAAGTACAGAATGGTTTCGTCCCGACGGCGGCGCGCGGTAAAAGCTCGTAATGTCCTGTGTCGTTCCAACCCCGTGTCACACACCACATCGTCTTGTTGCCCGATAGACCGGATTAAGCCACTCTCTATGGAGCTAGTATGCGATCTTTTCGCATGTTCTTGTTTGTGATTCACTTTTCGTCGCTGTAATCGATCGTTTGTATAACAGATTGGATTCGTTTTGCTCCAACAGTACGTACAACGCAAATGGGGAATACGTTGACCAAGGTTCATTTCTTGACAATATTGTAACTGCTTGCGTGTATATTTTTGTTGATTATTTCACAATTAGCACCGACTTAATTTGTAACAGAGCAACATAAGAAATACTCATCGTTCACACTAGAATTTCCCGATATTGAAAGACTACATTTGTGCTACCCTTGCTGGTACGTACTGCTTTAGACATTCAAACCACGATTTCCATTTGTCTTCATGAACAGGGAACCCTAGAATTAAGCTATTACGAAATCGCAGTCCGCGAACCAAACCATTTACAAAAAAGAGCCGCTCTGTTAGAGGAAGTTATGAGTCGAGTGCACGAACTTTGTGAAGCTTTGTGCGCAAAACTGGCGTCGCGCCTAGCGTTCTTAGTTTTGTGAGCGCTGTCAGTTTGTTATTGCGATGAATTAGGTCATTTGATTCAGAACTTCCATTACATTATATCTATCCCTTTTGAATCGATCCATCGGCCGAAGACCGCGCGGAATATTTCCTTCAATTAAACGCAGAGAACTCAAACTTTTTAGAAACTTACTCTTCCCTTAAAATATATTGTTTTCAGACGAAAAAAATTTTTTTTTTCTATTTTAAACTCACTTAATATGAAGCTTTCGGTACTTATATATCTATATAATATATTCTGGGAGGTATATCACACACCTGATTATTGATTTCATTATTAGAAGAATGTCAATAACCGAATTTTTTATTAATTTGTGTACTTCGATGTCGCACATGAAACCGTGTACTCATATAGAAATAGAAATTTAAATATTTAAAAAAAAAAACCTCTATCAGTTGCAACTTTCGTCGATATCTCAGATGGAATTGATGAACGGTGGTGTCCGATGGATCTTTAGTTCTTTTTTTTTGCTCACAAGGCGGCTGTACCGATATACAAAAGCAACCTTAACGTGTATGTTCGAGTCGTAGATGATAGATTTATAAAATCGGTATACTGTAGGCAATCGAGGAAATATGCCAACATGGTTTTTTCCAGTATTGTTTTTATTTTCGCAATGCACTATACAGCAGTTTGTGTACGGCCATTTTATTTTGGTTTGTAAAAGCCTACGTTATTCCAACTTTTGTCCGTTGTGAGCGCTGCAATCGTTATTGTTTTCTTTACTCTATATTTGCATGCAGCGAATATAGTCCAAGCTATGCGGTTTGTCCAAAAACATGCGTATTGGCTATATGGCGAAGCACAACTGCGTTATTTGCTAAATACTCATTTGCAATGTAAAATGTCATATACGGGAAGTCAGTTGATGAGACGATTTCCTTTGAAACTAAAAACTCGGCGGTATCTATTGCATTTCTTACATTTCTTTTTTTTTCGCACACATTTCGGCAAAGACAACACCCGTAAGTTGATAAATAGTGCGTTAAAGCTTGTATGATCTCAGATCGCCGACAGCGGAGTATTGAAGAATACAGTCTTCGATAGTAAGGCACACCTGGTTCTATTCTGTCCACGAACTAATAGACAAACTAGTTTTTATTTTCTAATGAACCATTCGCTCCGAACGGTCTCTCGACGACGGTCGCCGTGGCCCCGCTCGCATCGAGCCGGCGTGGACGGCTTAATTGCAAGCTCCCGAATCTGATGTAAACAGATTGTAAGAGGTACGTTTTAACAGTGAGTCGCTTTAAATTTGACAACAGGTAATCTCGCAACCGACAGAAAAAAATTAAACTATTGTACCTTTACTCAAGAGGACGATAGACCCGCACACGCAGTTCAATTGTTACTGCTGTCCGTGTCCGGTCCGGTCCGTGTCGGTGGCGGTGCGCCGGGCCGAGCGCGTCGAGCTACTTCCATTTATTTTCCTAGCTCACTCTATTAGAAGCTTCTACACCGCAATTCTTCTATCTAAACCGCGCTACTGAATCGGACTTAATTTTATTTCGGGTCCAAGATGTTTTTCAAACACATCCCGAGCCGCCGGCCTCGGGCTCGACGTGTCCGCTCCTCCTGCCGGCTCCACCCCCCGCGCAGCCTCCTCCCGCCCTCGCGCTGTCTCTCCGCCGGTCGGATGTCGCGTTTTTAACTATGCATGAATCATGCGAAGCAATTTCGACCCGCGAGGAGAGGGCGAGGCGCCCTTTTGTTCTCCGGGGACTGCATGTCTTTGAGTCATTTTTGGCCTATTTACTTAGAAAAGGAATAGCCGGATGAATATTTTATGGGCGACTTAAAAGGGCTCACTGTGACACTTTACGTGATGAATTCGACGTGTAATTTCGTAATGCAAGATTTACAGCGCTTAGACACAACCGTTGGAGTGAAGCGACTATCTCATCTACCACCATTTGTACTTGAGCCTTAAAGTATTTTAGAATAGTTTTCTGTCCACTCGTAGAAACGTAAAATGCAATTGTCCATTGATTTTGTTGTTTTTTAGATTATTACAAAATGTGAGTATAAATCAATTATTATAATTACCATTTTTTTCTAATTTTATTTCCTTCAATATATATACATATATACTTCAAAACATAACTTCAAGAAATATTTAATGTCTAGCGAGGAATAGTCCAAGTCCACGCTAATCGAAATGCCCGTAGAACCGACTGCGAGCCCTAACCCCAACGCTCGAGCTGTATTCGTACACCACCTCGATACGGCCTAGTCGAAGGTATTCTGTTACCGCGCGTGTTTGTGGCGATTTCAGCCAAGACCGGAGCGCCGGGAGACTCGCCGTGTCGCCGCCGGTGGCGCGGAGCTGGCGCTCAGCTCCCCGGAGCACCCCAGGCGGCGTCTTACCTCCGATTACGATGTTAGCGCCCTCTGACGGTGGATCGGACCTCCTGTGAGTGGGTAACGGGGTATGCACACCTTCAATCGTGTGTGTCACTGCCGCATTTGTATAAAATACGTCGACACTGTTAATGTGCGATCTTTCATACAGTCGACGTGCGCGCATTCCCTTGATATCGCTTGACCAGCACACAGCGGCGGATGAGTTCAGTGACACGTACCGGGCTCAACATCGTGACCGTCTTCCGACCGGTGAGTCCGGTGCGGGTGGCACCACGCCACTTTCATTTACAACATTGAATCGAATTAATGCACTAGCTAAAAGCACGGTTTAGTGAGGACCCGCAAGACTTTTATTAGGCACGATAGTCCAGTTGGTACAAAAGCGCTTTCAGGATAAGTGTGTATGTGCAGCGCTGCTACAGTGCCTGAAACGTGTTTGCAGATTATCGTGTTTAGAGCTTTTCTGGCGTGCAAGCCGTCTGTCTTTAAGACAGTGTTGGAGTTGTCGGCAGTGTCGTTATCACTGCCCGATGACGCATTTGAGTGCATGTGCATATAACCGATATATTTTAATGCGAGTTATATAATATATTACATGGATATTAAATAATTTCTTAATATAATAAAAATTTAATATAATAATGTTTCGCCTAGTAATCATTTTTGAAAGAGAAGTCTTAATAAAATGAGTTTTTGTAAACCTGTATATTAAGAGTACAGCTTATCATAAAGAAATAATTCATTTGACAAATAATGAAGACAATTTGCAGCGCTGCATAAAATAATAATAAGATCCCAACTGAAATTCAAAATTTACCATTTGCTGAGTCTAAACGTTTCGTTAAAATAAAGTTATATGGCAAGAGCTATCATACCGTGAATATCTTAATGAAAAAAGCCCCTGGGCTTGAGCTGCCCGCCTATCAGGTTATTTCATATTATTTTTAAATGTCGACTAAATTATAAATTATTAAATCATTTGCATCGATGAGTAAAAAGAGCAAGCCTTGAGTTTCTTGCACATTATTTTCAAGATGAATTGGCATTCGGAATGGGCGGTAATATTGAAAAGAATTTATTAATGACTTATTTCAAGTGTAATTTCATTACTTACGATAGAAAGATATTTTTGATTTGATTTGATTAATATTATATTTGTTCATGAAAACTGCGTAAACACAAAAAAAAGACATAGATTCATTGTCTTTTTTTTTATTTACGTAATTTTAATTCTGTTGTGAAACAAAAATAGAGATATTTATTTCCACATTTTGTAATGTAGATCGATGTCTTACTAATTTTGTAATTTTCAACAGATGTCATGGTATGTATAATAAAGTTCTAGTTAAAAGTAAAAAATAATATCACACATAATCGATGTCTAATTATTTATAATGTAAAACACGTCCAGCGATTTCGCAAGTAAACATTAAAGAAGTAGGACAAATTGATATTGACTCTTGTAATTTTCTAACAGATGGTGTTACTAAAGGTATAGTAGACAAAACATCACACATCCATGTATGGCTTATTACTTCTATAATTTCTGACAAATGGCGTTAGTAATATAATAATATTGTAGTTGATAAGTTATTGCAGATTATTGTTCCGTACTCTTTTTAAATATCTGTCTATGAAATAATATATAAATGATAGATAATAGATCTAGACGTCAATTTAAATTACTGTGTTGAATTGTAAATCTTGAGGTGCGGTAATTTATTTCATAAAGTGCACCACGTCAATGTACGGTTGTGGGGTGGTGATATAGCTGTCGTAATGACGATAAACTCACGGTTTACGTAATCCATTAAATTTTAAAAAGTACGGTTTATGGATAATAAAAAGATAATAATTAAAATTATGGACAAATCTCGGAAAGAGAATAATAAAACTTTTTTCACTGCTCGGTTATTCATACACTGAAAATCCAGTATTTTTTCTATCTCTTTATTAATTTATTATCGATTTTGCTTAAAGTTATTTTCCAATAGCGTTATTATCCAACGTTATTTCATTGGCAACAGTTTTGATCGTCACTCAATACGATCAATACTAACGTGTCCCATGAACTGTTAATTTACCTAAGGTTATCCTTTCATCTTTTACTGTTAGTGTTTTTAACTGCTCTGGTGTGAGGTTTGTTTTCCCTGTTAAATTTGGTTGTAAAATTCGATTATAAAAACCATTAAAGGTAGATATTTATCCACCAAATGTGTCACATCACTAGCTAGATGCGGCGAAAGCACACGAATCGATTACATATATTTTTGACGTGAACACTTACATATCATACGAGATTTACAGTACAAGATTGGTTTGAAAATAATAACAAATATTGATACTTGTAACGTTTATAATATATTGCATTACATTGACCTGCCGATCAGCCTCACTATACCGGAAGAAGTATAGCGGTCCATCCGTTTGTATGTCGTCGATGCAGCCACACGGTTTATATCACCACTATCGCTCCGTTCGTCACGTGTCCTGTGATAAACAGATGTCAGTGTTCAGCCCGTTCGATGAAATCGCATCGCTTTTAACCTGAAAACGCGGACCGTTACACCGCAGAGCCTTCGTGTTGTGCGCAGTTTTTGCTTCGTCACGTAGAAGCTTACGAGCACATTGCATAAATATATATTTTGGCTATCGTACACATATATTATGCATTTACTGCTATAATACGAAGTGCAGCATCGCCTCACATCTCGCGGCCTACGCGCGATTGAGCTCTGTAATAACTCTAACAAATCGCCTAGACGGTTGCAGGCTCAGCCGCATGCTTATACGTGGTGAAGCCTTCTCTCTCTCTCTCCTCCCGCACCATCTCTCGGGGCGATGGCCGCTTATCCTCTCGGGCCGCGCACTAGCAGGTATCTCTTAAAGCCTCTATATAGAGTACTATATCTTTTGTTGACTGCTGCTTTAGTGCATTTTTACTACTTATTCCGGGACGTGCCATCCGCAGATCCCGATAAGCCAGTCATTTCCTTATGAAGCTCTCATCGAACGATTCGTTCTATATAAATAAGCGAGTTCTTTTATAAAATATGACGCGGACGGGTCGAGACGAGCGGCAAATCGTATCTATTTCTGCAAGCGCCTAGCGCTTTAACTTGTCCGATATTCGTTTACTAAAATTGAACTTAGGTTCTCTAGATCTGAGAATAATATGGGATTTATATTAAATCATGAAATGTCACATGTGAGCTAGAAAAGCGAATATTGAAATTCTTTTAGGCAAACATCGGATACGTTAAAGCGTTAGCGCTTGTAGAAATAGAAACGTCTTAGTGCGCCTCGTCCGCAGCCGAGGAGCGACCGGCGCCAAAACGGGCGAGCCCTCGTCTCCACGAGGGCGCGTAGGAAGAAGCTCCCGCCCCCAACGAGGTGTTCTCGTGGTCGACGCGTCGCTCTGCGGTAGCCACGGCTCTGTGCCACGATCCGTAAAGTTCAAAGGCTGCGCGTTGCCTAGGAAATCAATCGTCGATGTGAAAAATTGTGAGTTTCGTCACGCCGGATACCGAATGAAATTTAACGTTTTTGTGTTGTTCAGTTAACTGATTTTTATGTGATACTGTGTTTTCTGTTTGCTGTTTACATTATTATATCCATCACACGTTCATGTGGTGGTGGACTGCTGGTTGCGATTGTCTGACTTTCGTGATGATTTCTCTATTGGCATGACACGTACGTAGAAATTAATTTTGCCTTTAAGATGAATTAAAAATTTTGCACCTGCTTAAGTGTTCGATGTGTGTCAATTCTCTCGGATCAATATTCAATCCGTTGGTTGAAGATTTGCAATTAAAGAGCAGATTCGAGGGTCAGCGGTGGGCGGCGCGCTGCGGACGGGCGAGCGATGTGTATTTTTAAAAGGCATTATAAAATTTGAAAGCTATGTGAATAGTTGGTGACTATTGCGGGGAATCGTGATGTGTAAATACGTTAATTATGAAAGGTTTCTTCGAAATCTGTAACGATTTTGCGAACATTTTGATATCTAAATTTGTCTTAGGATGTATCCAATGTAGTTGCGCTGTTGTTGGTCTTAGGAAAGTTTTGTGATTTAAGCAAGAACTAATCCGAACATTAACAATACTTTGCTTAGTTCATGCACTAATTTTAGCACATATCTGTATTCCGCAAAATTAATAGAACTGACATAAATATCACAAAACATCTTATAGCAAAAACACAATTACCTCTAAAAAATACAGTACAAACTGTACAGAGCTGTAATTCAAGCTTATGCAAATATTTTCTTAATACTGTTTTGTAGTGTTTTGACGCCTATTAAATGACATTGAAAAGCAAACAGTTACGAAACCACAAATTTCCTACAAAATAATTTAGAGTAGTTTCTGAAATGTCGGATGTATAAACTTATAGGATTTGTAAATTATACACAAGAATGGTTCTTTTAAAGTACTAGCACGTAATCGTATCAAAGGATACTATTCCTTTTTTTTTTTTGTTTTACAGCTTTGTTGTACACACACTAGATTTAGTAAATATCAGAAATATATTAATAATACGGTATATCCACTCGTCCACGCGAAGGTACAGTTGGACTCTCGCAGCCAACTGCTGGCCGAACTGATCTCGCTCCGTTCCTCGGGTATTTTCAATGAAGGCTCCTTCATTAATAAGTACGCGGGCCGACTGGAGCTGCTAGTCGCCAGTTATACGGAACGCTTTGCACCGAAGGCCCTGAAAATGAAAAAGAAAAATAACCATTAGATTCGTTGTGAATCGTATCGATACAGGAATGAACGAAAATGATGTATTTACGAAGCTCTCCCATCGAACACGACTCGCTGGCAAAGGAGTGGACTCACACATAGGCGTACGGGTGGTACGCGCGACCAACCGCATGCGCACGCACACACCTACACGCGATACAATCAGCTAATGATACTTTCTATCATAATGCCATCACACGAGAACCGTCATTCCGACGCGCCGTCGGCCACTGGATGTGCCCGACGAGGCGGAGGGCGGCGGCGGGGCGGGGCCGGGGCGGTGACGTCACATCGCCATCTGTGACGTCACCGGAACGACTTCCGGCCGAATTAGCGCCGGCCGGAAATTGCGATCCGTGCGCGCCGCGCGCCGCCGTACAACCGGTTACGGTATATAAGCTAATAAACGGTTTTACTCGTGTACACTCGACGGCATTTGTCTTCTCGCGCTCTCGATGCAAGATCGACTCTCGCACAACTCCCGTTTCAGCTCTACGTAGAAAAGCGTGCGTGCACGCATGTAGACACGAACGTGCGCACGAAAAAAGCTATGCGCTTTTGATGTTAATAAACAATAATACGTGTTAATATTGTTTACAGTACTACGATCATATGTTTATTACTACTCAGCATCTGAAATTTTAATAGTTACGTAGCAGATTCGTGTTCACTCACGGCAGGTTGAGGCGGCGGTCCGTACGTATTCATTCGCACGGTAATTCAATCACAAGTCGCAATAATATGACACGGATGGCGCTGCACTTGGCTAAGCGCGTAGTGCAGCATACAAATGGTGTCGTTAAAATAAGCATTCTGCCCAAAAGACAGACCGGCATTATTATATCCTACCACCAAACACCTTCATAACAGTTGGCGCTTTTTCTGTATAAAATAGTCGTAACAGAAAAACTGTGTTACATCGGCGCGCACGACCCTCTAACAGCCGAAAATATGTACAGTACATTCATCTGCATCTACTACTGACCCACTTAAAGAAGTATGACTTCACGAGACCGCACCCCTTTCGGTTTTTAATTTTATGCATAGAGGTGGGGCGAAATCTGGAATACGTTGTTGGGTGATTTTATTTCGTTTATTTGATTAAAATAATAAATTCTTTAGTGGTGCTTTACAAGCTGTACGTAGAAATAAGAATAATACACTTTTACAAAGAAATAAGAAATTAACTCCGTATTTAACATTAATTAGCGCATTAATAATACGTTTCACAATGTTTTAAAAATATTTCATGCAAATATTTTTAAAGTTATATATTTAAATAGAATTTACACTGACGTAATTACTAAACTTACTTTTTAATAGTCGTTTTGAACAGTTTCAAGTTTTCATACTATTAGGAAGTTAATTGAAGTATTTTATTACTATGTAATGTGCAGTTTTAATACCAATTATTTTATTAATTTTTAGTAATGTTACCAAGAGTTGTCTCTTTCAATACTGAGTTTTTTACACTTAATTTATTCGCATTTTATGTATAAATTTATTTTGAATAGATAATAATGATTTAACTGAGTTATCATAAATTACATCCAACGTAAATCCATAATTTATAATGCTTTCAAGTAGACCATCATATATTGCTTTTAGTACAATAGTTTAATACAATAGTTTAATAATTCATCGAGGTCGTGTCCTCCACGTGCCAGTAAGGAATCACGCAGTGCCGGAATAAAATTATCTTCTAGAATCCATTTCGTGTGGTCACCGCAATGGAGTAACCTGGTGGTCCTTATCTCCATACATTTTTTTTTCTACTATAATATTTTTTTGGGAATTCGGAAATCGTATTACTACAAGTCGGTAGAACTTGGGAAAGCCACACAGCGTTGATGGGAAATTATCATTTCCCGCTTTCTTTCCCGTAATTAAATCGTACAATACACAAGTTAAATAAAACTTCATCTACGAATTAAATAAAATTATAAAGCCGTTTCGCGTTTATTTTATTTTAAATTTTTATCATTAATTTCGATGTTAATGTTATTATTCTGAACCGATATATTGAAGCGCTATAAGCGGATTACTCACACACCTGCCGCAGGGGCAATCTAGGGTGTTAAAGTGGGACGACCCTTAATTTCCACCTTGATTGTGATGTGTATAGGCAAGCAGGGACAGTTTCCTAGATAGGGCCTGAGGCAGGGCAGCAGGGCCGCAAGACCATCCTTAGTCTCTAGATTGTTCGTGCCGCCCTTCACATTGCCCCGTTTGTAGCGCGATTGGGGCAATTTCTCAATCATTTCATTGATAACTGTCACACGGGGTTGCACATATTTTGATTAAGATGGAGACGCATAATAATAACGATCATGAGGTTTGGACGCTACTTCTTTCCTGTAGCCAATTCTTCGCTCGATATTTCCTTTTCTTTTTTTTTGCGGTAGCACCACAGAAAGAGCCAAAGCTATACCGAACTTTTGATTTTACGATAATACTGGGGCCATTCTCAACGCGTGTTTTTAATTCAACTCACACCCGAATACCGAATAGCGGGCGTGTGTCTAGAGACAATTCCGATATTGCCGCGACCGCCGTGCGTCCTAGGTCGCCCCGACGGCGGGTGTGTGAATAACCCGCCATAGGAATTTGACATTCCACCGTTTGGGGAGGTTGAAGTACCGTCGAGGCAACACTTGGCAAACCCTCGAGCTTCACGATTCAGTTGCGGCGTCAGAACTGAATAGGCAATAAACGGGTCATGATAGGGAATTCTGTATTGAAGACGATTTACCCATTTCTTCATAACCCCTTTGACGCGCACGTCAATATTGTCAATCAGAATACGTCACTAAGTCGTGATGGATACATTAGGTTGGTAGACGCTCCACGAGGAGCAAATTTTGAAATTTTGGCGAGCATAGTTGCTTTAAATGTATATTAAAATAAGAAGAACACATGCATACACTTGGATTTTCATCAGAAGTTAACCTGAATTAATAAATAAGATTTAAAGTTTATGAGGTTATCTAACATCACAGTGCTCTCGTCTATCATTTTTGCTTATTATATTATCAGTTTTACGATTAAAGTTCAAGTAAACACAGGAAAGTTTGAAAGTAATTACGAAAAGAAAATGTTACTCTTTTTTGTTTCGGTTTTTATAATAATTATTTTTATAATAAGCTAGCTAGCCGGTAGACGTCGTTTTGCCCTTTCCCGTGAGCGACGTGCCCGCGGTTCCGCCGGCCTGGACATCGGGCAAGTACCTACTTCTTTTGTATCGATCGATGTCGATCTGGTTTCGATTCCGATTTGAACGTAGCTGAGGTCGAGTGCTAAACTCAAAATAAAATGTAAGTTATATTAGTCGGGGATGGTGTGGCTTTTTATCAAGTGAAGAAATATTTAAATAATCTTAGCTTTATAAATACATGGACGAATTCAAGGCTAAACGTTTGTCAGTCTAATTTATTAATAAACAGTGTAGGTAACTATTATTGAAACAACTTTAAATCTTTTAAGTAGTTTTTTTTTTAGCAGGACGAATAGCGGACGAAGCCGGGAATTTGTCCCCGGTGTCATCCGATTACAAACATTCATTTTTATATATGTATTTGAATTTCTTCCTTTCATGCGTCTATCGATATCGATACTTCAATCCTGCTCTCGCTTTTGACTCCATACAAAGAGAATTACCTACTTATAGCCAACGTTTGAATCGTAGCTTACGGTCATGAATTAATACAAAATTCTTTACAAAATATGCGGGTTCTGTAGTATAACTTGTCCTTTTTAGTGATGCTAACACTCAACCGTAAATCTTTTTACGTACAGATTGTGCTTACAATTTCGAGTCCGAGTATTACAATAAAGGTGATCGATTTTATGTAATCTATCGTAAAATTAAAGTTCCAATCGTAATCAAAGTGTATCATTATTGTTATACATTTATATGTCATTAAAACATGGTTTTGCCTTGGAAATTTTGTCACACAAATGAATTCTTAACCTAATACGTGAAATAACTCTGTATTTCTGTCAAACTATAATGAATCCGCTTGTAGAAAGCAATCATTGGACGCGTTGAAACATTTACTATTGATATTTGTCAAAGTCCATAAAAATTTGGTTGCCTGTAAAGTCGGTATACGGGCGAAAGTTTTACGTGACAACGACTTTGAATGGTAAAATCATTTTAATGTGAATATTCATTCGTATAGTAGGAAGAAGGATGAAATAATAGTAACAATTTAAAACATTTATTTATACAAAGAATTATATTTAAAACATTAATTTATACAAAGAATCTCGCACTGAATTTCATATTAACAAAATTTTATTTTACCTTTACACATACATACGTATTTATAACAAAATACAAATTTGCAATATTTGCACTAATTCTCTAGTGCTGCGCGCGGCAGACCGATCATAGTTGAGTGGGAGAGAGCATCGGCGGGCCTCTCTCTCGTTCGGTGACTCATCGTTACGTTACCGAGCGTTACATTTTTCATAAGTGACTCCCAGCCGCAACCTAATTTAAGACGTTGTCACGTCAAAAAATTGCTTTCAATTTTTTCCAATTTTCAAATTTCCCGAACAAGTTTTCTGATTTATCTTTCCTTAATAACCTTATTCGGACTATTACGGACATTTCCAAAAATTAATTAGCCAAATCGGTCGAGTCGTTTTCAAGCGAAGCGCTTACTCGAGCAGTTTTTGGTTTTTATTTATATGGATGATTAATTATATTATTGATTGAATATACGTCAATTCATTTAATATATTGTAAGCAATATTTTTACAAAATAGTTGTAAAATTTACGTGTTATATGAAATTTACTTAGGACTTAGATGATCGGTATACTAACTAATAAGCACAAAACAAAACTATATAAGATTAAAAAAAATAAACATCTATATAATCTGTGTACTAAAACGAATAAAATATCTAAGTACACTCACTGAAATGGACATTTTGACTATATTTGTTTCAAAACTCTTGTCGCGAAATGAACACGAGAAGCTATCGATTGAAATTTGCGACACCATCTTTTTGAAAACAAATCATTTTACATAGAATATTTATTAATTTTATCTATAAATGCCTCGGGTACGCTTTATTTTATAGAGATTGGGAAATGTATTTCCAAGTAGAAATGCCCACTTAACTGATTATACCTAATTTTATTTCATTTTAGTACACGGGCCGAATAAATCCATTTCTAATATCACCGCGCTCGTCGTCGACTGTACACATCCAGTGCGGTATAACCTAATAAACGCGTTGACGAGCCTCCTCGCTATATTGTGGATTTTTGAAGGGGGAAAATGTGAGAAAAGCAACGGATACGTGTGCGTAAAAGCGGGTTTATTTGCGTGTGCGTGCGCCGATACACTCGTACGTTTACCGCGGTCGTCTTCGGCGGCTCGTGGCGGTTACGCAACCGGTGGAGTCGGCGCGCTATCGGCGAGTGCGCACGGCAGGCGGCGAGCCGAGTCGTGCGTACCGCTGATGATATCCGTCTTATGGTAGAGTTAGGTTTTTTCGAGTGTCAACCGTGAATCTACGTGGGATTGTCTACCGGCGGTTGCAGGTGGCCCAGGCTAGTTCATCCTGAGATCCAGACGGGGAGACCCGTGTCTGAGCTTGGACCTCGCATCGCTGAAGCGAAGAAATGGGAAAGGAACCGGATGGTACTCGCGAGTTCGACCAATATTTAAATAATTTAATAGCTTTTATTTTGAAAACAGTTGAAATTGTTCTATAACATTTGTGGTTCAATAACAAGAACTTGTTCATTTGTATTTTTCACTTGGTACTTTTACTAATAAATCGTATCTCGCAAATCTCGGCTAAAACACGACTTACTAATAATTAGTTAAAAGTTACTCCGTACATGTTACAATTATGGCTTATGATAATTTATTTCCTCATTACATTTTGTTAAAGCTCGGGGTCTGTTCCACGGTTCCGTTCTTTTAAATTCGTTTTCGGCGTAGACACTTTGAACTTTGACTTTAGAACTAATTTGTAACAGCGACTTTTTATTATAAAAAAAATAATTTAAAAGAATATCGTGTGGCGGCGCTTAATCTCTCTTAATTAATGAACGAAAGTTTCTATGTTTTGATACACTTTGTAATGGTCAAGTATTAGATTCATGTAAATGTGCGTATGCGGATACTTCGTACCACACGCACCACCACGCGATAAGAACGACGCGAAGTTGCGATTCGAAGGGAAGCCGTCGTACGAGGCGCACGAGCCGGCGGCGCTGACACGAGGTAGCGGCGTCTGTTACCGAACCGTGCGAGCATCACCGCCGCGAAACCGCCTCCTCGGTGTGGCGTTCAAAGCTTAAACTTAGCGTTAAAATTCTCGAGTTCGATGTGCGCACTAATTTCTAAGAATTCTCTGAAATCTGTAAAGGAGGATATCGTTTGATCCGCTCCAACGGCACAGAGTAAATTTTACCGCCGGGCGCCGCCGCGGGCGCCCTCTGCGAGCACTCAAAACAAACTGAAACGATTCCCTAAACCGATGGAGCGGGTATCGAATGAAACCGATTGTACAACGAAATCAGTAACTTATTTCTCGATTCAACGGACCGGCTACGCGCCGAGGGGTAATAAATTTGCTCTTACAACTTTGGTCGGATGATGTAAGTTTGATAAGCACAACAGCCCGTGCGTTAAGTGACGGTGCGCACGCGACGGCGACGGCCGACCCGGCGGTCGACAGCGTCACCTCAGTGCCGGAAGGTGTCGGAGATGACGCCGGTCACGGGCGAGACGACGAGCGCGCTCTCGACTCGAGTGAGTCGCTCTCCGTACCTCACAGGTACTACTTGTAGGTACCTAAAGGACATGGAAAGTTCACCGTCGCGTTTGCTAGAACTCCCACACGGTAATTTGTCATGTGCCAAGATAACGTGATTATCAATTTTCGCGACGGAATTTGCGGTGGTTATAGCGACACCCTACCCTCACATCGGGCCGACGCCCGCGCACGATGCGCGCTCGATTCCTGTACAGCTATTGCGTTTCGATAGCTCCATTGAAATGGGTCGCCGTCGCGATGCAGCGCCGGCGGTTTTTCCTACTTGCCCGCTGTCATCGCGTCGGTGACGGCGGTCGCCGGTGGCGCCCGGCCCGCGCCGAACCGCCGGGAAGGGCTCGAGGTCCCTCGTGTGAAATAAATAGATTGTGGGAGGGTACGCCTCGGCGGTGGGGTAATCGAAACATTGACATAGCGTGCGCGTACGATTAGCGCACGAGCACGTTCGCAAGTAGCATTACGTCTAATTTTCGGCTGAATGACACCGAGTTCATGGGGTCGCCGGTGGAATCGTTGCTTGACGGATATCAAACACTTGAGTGTGAATTGTTTATTAAATAGTCATATTCTTATTTGAATGTGAAGTTCTGTCAATCCTCTCGAATCAATAATCAATTCGTTAGACAGGGATTTGTAGTGGAAGAACAGATTCGAGTGTCAGAGGTGGGTTGCATGCTGCATGTTAACACATATTGGAGGCCAGCGTTTAATTATGGATTTCCGCGAATTAACATCTCAAACAATAGAATATTGAACCTCGTATGTGTGTGTGTGTGTGTGTGTGTGTGTGTGTGTGTGTGTGTGTGTGCGTGTATATGTGTGTGTGCCCGACTCGAAGGCTCGATCGGCCCTTGCACGTTGCCACTCTTAAGCATAACAGAAAATCAAATCGACAGACGTCCGAATTTATGGTACAAGCAAAGCTGAGCATTTGCGAGTGAGTGTGGATCTCAGCGATGATTATTTATGAAATCAAAAATTCATAAAGCACAAATTGAAATACAATTTCATTAGACGAATATTTAAACATTATATTCGTTTCATTAAAACATCAAAGCGCACTTAAGTCATATAAGTGGACTACTCTCTTCTCGCTTAATTTTAACATTTAGCTATTTTACTTGTTACTGACAATATTTTGTTGGAAATATTTTAGTTAACTATTTGTGAAGAACAAATATTTTCGTTTGTTCTTTGAGGATAATTGCTTAGAAATATTTTAACTAATTACTTCACGATCCCTTTTCATCCTTATTTTTTTAATTTGCACAAAGTCTGCAACGTAGAAGTGCCTCCTCCGGGATTGCGAGTGTCCTTGGGCGGCGGTGACCGTCTACTTTTCGATGACCCGCATGCTTGTTTTCTCCTTGTAGGCCTAATGAAAAAAACTCAAAGATTTGCGCATGGTGGCGACATTAAAGCTAGCTGTACGGGTGAGAGTTTTTGTT
The DNA here is from genome assembly GCA_005406025.1 of Eumeta japonica. NCBI lineage: Eukaryota > Metazoa > Arthropoda > Insecta > Lepidoptera > Psychidae > Eumeta > Eumeta japonica. The sequence continues at coordinate 80,727 of BGZK01001590.1, forward strand.
CTAACGGAATGGGCTTTAGGAGAACACAAGACCTGAAGAAGTGACACGTCTTTGGAAGTGGGGCACCGGTACTACGAGAAGTTAGCAGCGGATGGACGGGCGTCTTTGCCAAAGATAATGTAATACAAAAATGCAATATGCGTAATTGTTGTGACTACATACTTGTCGAGTAAAGCGTAAAATAATGATAATGTATGTGCCATATTATTGTATTTTCAGTTTACTGTTTTAATATCTAACTACATGATTGAAAATATGTGTTAGTATAAAATACGTATACTTCAATAATCATAGTCGACGACGATTTTATCGAACGCCGGAAGGCAAAGAACATTTGCAAGCCGTTGGAATGTCGCGTGGTCCGCGAGCGGGTAACACGGTCCGATCAGGAAACCGCCCGCCGGCCGAGTTCGCGCGCGCCTCCGCCCCCGACGGTATTCCCAAAGTAAAGGAACTTTATTTGGGCTTTGCAATGCCAAAACACCTCCGATACAATGACATCAATCGAGTCGCGCGCGCACTCGGCGGCTTCCTCCGGCGCCCGCGCCCGCGGCTGTGGGCTTTCGTGAAACAATGCGTTCAATTAGCCGGTGCGAATTTGTAAAGCGGACCCGGCTCGGGCGTTTCACACGGCCCGGGGATACTCGGGAAGGGTGTCGCTCTTCCGTCGCCGTTAGTCAGGTATGTTACGTTCGGGATTTCAAATCGAAATCTATGGAATTCTCGGGCAAGTCGAGACTGCATTTTACTAGATGTTTATTGAGATTTGTTTGTTTGGTTATTTAACCCTTCTAACAGCTGTTTCTCTTCGTACTCATACATCGCATTGTTACGCCGGCGAAAGACACATTACAATATTACCGAGTTCGCTAGAAAAAATAAGTGATATTGAAAAATACGAAATTCATTTATCGCTTATAGATGCGGCAACGATTTTGGAATCGTACCGAAGTTCCAGTCGACAGAAATAGTAATATCTCAATGAAGCGAACTGTGATTCTAGTGAGAAATGACAATGACAGACGGACATACACGGAAGTCGTTTGTTGTCATTTCGACCTTATATCTAAACAGCCCTACATTGATTGAATGAAAAGAATTTGGAGTGAAAGAATACTTATAGTCTAGAATTATTCTTTTATAGGTAAATTACGACTCCGTAAGCATGACCGGCGGCGGGTACGAATGCAAGTGATGCAAAATTAATTATCATAAGGTCCTCGTCTTTCTTTTATGATAGTGTTTAAGTCAAACTCACGCGCGGTGCTATAGACTAAATGCGCCCTTTGTACGGATTACGTTTTTCTTTCTTAGCGGGTCTCCTATTTTACAGTTCATTTCGGTCGGGCGCTGAAAGCGACCGTGAGTTTTATAAATGTGCCTGATACTGCCGGTAACGTTACCAGCGCTTCTGGGCTCCCGTACCATATCTGTATTCCCGTTTGCATAGCCGTTACCAGCGGTCACGGAAACCAGATGAACATGTTCCCGACTGCAAGTCGGAATCATATCTCATACCATTTGCCTGTTGTATGAGACAATTATATCAATGCCTATGTCCCACGGTTTCCGTATCATAGATGCACTGAAAATCCGTTGTTATAATCGGCAGTGAAATCTAGATAAATAACCCTCGTATAGTCATTGCGGTTACAATTTTTTTTTTAACGAATTAAAGTAGAAACAACACGCGGGCCACATAATTCTGGCCCGCGTGTTATTTCTACTTTGATTCGTTTACACACATCGACATAAATAATAAAGCATTAGCTCTGGCGTGCCTAAACTGCCATCTATACACGGCTAGTCGATGTAAAACGAATAAAATATTTTGAAGTACCAATAATAATGGGAAATGCCTCAAGGTACTATTTTGGTGCCCTTTTCTTTTCTTCAGTTTACATTGAATGATTTATGACTCCTAGCGCTGAAATCGAGTAGGCCCAAATAAGCATTTGCGTATTACGTGTCTTTTCGTTTCAAATTCGATGAGGAAAAAAAAGCGCTTGGCGAAATAGACATTGCTCTTGTGCAAATTTGAAATCGGTTTGATGCAAATAATTTTTTAATACAAATAAAACCAAGTCTGTAAACGTATATCATATCTCAATTGTTATGATAACCCCATTGTTAGTATAGCAGTTACACTCACAGTGCGAGACACTCCTCTAGGGTAACATTTATATGACGAAAGAGGGTATTTCATGCAATACCTAATCTAAGCTTAACATATTTATGAGAATATTATGTATGTCCATAAAAATCTTCTATATTTATGAAATATAGTGACGCTCGTAATGTTAATACACGAAGTAGGAATAAATTGACCGTTCCTCGTCTAAAGTAGCTTGTAGCCGGTCTGTGCTCGTGTACAGTAAGATCCCTGTTGGAATATTGACCTTTTTTATCAAAGGAAGTGTAAGCTGTAAGTAAAGAAAGTTTATTTGTACTTGTGTGCACATAAGAAGTTATGTTTGTTGGTAAATTATTTGTCGGTCTTTAGAAATTGGACAGTTGAAAGTTCGCCCTTATAACCGAAACCATATAAATTGGTTATAGAAGTACACAAAGGGATACTTTGTGTAGCCATTTTGTTGGTTCAAGAGGAAATTTACCATTTTCAAATCAACACATAAAACCCAGTTATGTTCATGGTGCTTGAATTTGTCCAGAACAAGGGATATTGTAGGATATTCTTCTTTAACTTTTTAGAATGAGCAATAGGTAAAGAACCTAGTTTGTTACCGTTATGCGAAAGTACACATTAAAGACCTTGTTTTAACGAATCTATGAACAAACACCATTCATTTGGATTATACTGTTTTAGTCCTATAGCAGTCATTAGGCCCAGAATATGAGAACAAAACACGAAATTGTCTCTTTCAGTAGAGGGAGTAAATCCCTTTCCCTGTTACGGTAGTACGATATCTTCGTTTCTTTTGTCAACAGACTTCTTTCTTCCAATTCAAGAATTTACTTCGTACAAAAGTTATGCGATTTCACTTTGAAAAGGTAAAACTTTTACCTATTTAACGGCCCTAGCTTTTCAAAATCTATCAGTTCTAGACGCTTCTATATTGGACAAGTATTCATTTTTTAAAGACTTCGTTGTTCCTGACGAATATAAACACCACACAGACTCATGTGCTCCTGTACGCTAAGCGAGTAATTTCATTTCGTAGGCCATCGAGAGCTGGCACGAAGTCGAGATAAATACTTGGATGATATTGCAGCCTCACTCACAATCGACATCCTACAGTTACGTCGCCCGTCGTTCACGCTGGTCTGCTGAAAGTTGTTGTAGGGTTCAGGTGTATTCCAGATTTTTTTAATATACAATGGGCAAATGAGCTTGCGGACCATTGGCAAGTAGATGGCAGTGTTACCACCCTACTGTTTTAACTGCACATTTCCTGTTTTCACTTTGATGACCCTGTTTTCCGTTTCATTCCTAATTTTTGCTGTCTTTCGATTAGCGTTCAGCGCCACCTATTACGCTATGCAAATATTTTTTGACAAGTACTTCAACGTATGTATAGTTGTGAAATATAAGGCACAACGCATATATCTATTAATGGAGTACACACTGAATTCGAAATAACCGATTGCTACTCATTTGAAACCACAGAAAGGTATATGAAGAAATTAACAAAGATATGTATGATTTTAAAAACAAAATGAGTCTGAAAATATTGACGATGAGACAATTGAGGATGATAGTGGAAAATACTTTTATTTTGATTTTTGTCTTTTATTATGGTGTAATCAACATTATAATATAACAATGTGTCAGTCCTAGTAATTAATTGGTTCTAATAACTAGATTTCATACTTTTCTCATATAATTAAAACGATTACCTAGTTGGTAATTAATTATATGGCGAAAGTATGAAATCTGCCTTTTTTACTTTGTATACTGTTTTCTCCTGTTTTTTTGTTTATTGGTGAGCTGCTGTTTTTTTTTAATTGGGGTTGGCGACGCTGGTAGTTGGTCACCGCTGTCCCTGGACACCTGCAACGGCGGGCCGCGTGTCGCGTCTATTGCTACTAATATTATTTTATCGATTCCAAAAGAAAAAGTTTAACTTTTATATGAGCCCTGAGTGATACACGAAAAGCCCGATCACAGATCAATTTCCGGACGAGAATGAATGGGACGAAATAAATACACAATTAGAGCTATATCGAGTGAACTAGTGCTGCGTCACCGTGTTTTGATTGTTATCGATAATTGCTGGAACCACATGCCGTTAATGAGGCTTGTTCCGTATGTTCACGTCCATTTTTGGTAGATACAACCACCTTCTATGTATCATTCGATTAAATATACAGAATTTTTTCTTTTTGTACAATACGAAATTTTAACTACTGTCTTATCTAAATGGTTATAGATTTTTATCACAACGTATAATTATAATCAGTACTTATCGCAATCTCCCACTCATAACCTCAGTACCAATCTTGGTCTCGAGAATTAAACTGAAATTGAAACCAAAACTGAAACCACAATCGGGATCATGATCCAGAAATTGAAAAGAACGTTATGAGATACAAAAGCATGCATTTAGCTTTGCACGCGAGCAGAGTTACCATTAAAAGGACAATATCAAATAAAGAGTAAGCAATGGCTTAAAATAACCTACGTATATAATGATTTAAATATTAAATGCTGTTGCGAACTGCACTCATAAACGCAATAATGACCTAATGAATATAGCACAATATATATATATATATATATATATATATATATACCCTGTCAAACAGACAACGTAATTTTCATTATACTGTAAAACTGAAACACCGCAACTAGGAAACATGTTTTTAAATCACTGTATGAAATACTTAAAGTTTATAATGTAAATTTTAAGTATTTTATAAGTGATACTGACTGGTCCCATTTTGACGTGACAACGTCTTATAAATTGGTTTGCCGGGTGACACTTCAAGAACTGCGTTACGCTCCGCTCACGTTATGCGCTCACAATGAGAGCGAGTGAGAGGCACGCGTCCCTTCCACTGGCATGGTTAGCCCGCCTAAGCGAGAGAGAGAGAGACGCAAATGTATTGCAAGTTATTGTATGTATATTTGTATATAAATACGTATGTATGTGTAAAGGTAAAATAAAATTTTGTTAATATGAAATTCAGTGCGAGATTCTTTGTATAAATTAATGTTTTAAATATAATTCTTTGTATAAATAAATGTTTTAAATTGTTACTATTATTTCATCCTTCTTCCTACTATACGAATGAATATTCACATTAAAATGATTTTACCACTCAAAGTCGTTGTCACGTAAAACTTTCGCCCGTATACCGACTTTACAGGCAACCAATTTTTTCTACAGAGACGTGTCACCCACCCCACGCGGTGACGGCGCCCATACTCGCGAGCGCCCTCATTGGCTAGCTAATAGTTGTAACTATGTGCTATACCATTTATAGCATTTATAGATACTTATTTTAATTGCTGAAACACCTACCTAGTTACGCCAGTTAAAAGGTAATGTTCGGTGAATTAAAACGTACCAAATATTGCGTAATATAAAATTCATAATAAAAAAATAAATATTTCACTACTATTTGAATATTTAAACATACTGCAGTCGACTTTCAAAGTGCCTTTCTCCTTATTGATTTTGAATAGTTTAAGTTTGACTAAAACCAAAAATTGTAGCTCAAAATGTTCTCTCTTAGTTCAACGTTAATAATATTTACACCAGGATCTGCGGAAGTCGGAGGTCTAAGTTGTCCAAAATCGTAGAGACGCTGGGTCGCCCTTCACATGGTGTTCCAATTTACACTTATTCCGAACCGTTTACGATAGACACGCACTGTCTCTAGAACGTAGTCAAGTGTTTGCATCATTCCCATATATTCGTATAGTTGAATATCGGTACGCTATTGTTAAACTGTAGCAAACAGACAAATAATGTTACCAAATTTTCCAAATTATTTAAGTCAAAATTAGTCAAAAAAAAAATTTTTACATAATACGAGTATGCAAAATTGTTTAAGTCGCTGATATGGAACAAATTATTTTCTAGTTTCCTCATGTAATTAAAATTACGTCGTATACTTGCATTGAACTCTGCTTGTTTATCTTGAAGTATGTGGATGTCGATGTTTAATATATCTGTGAATTTTGATCGGTCAAAATATTCTAAAAATTACCCAATCTGTGTTGCTTACATAGTTTACGAATTTTTTTAACTGACATCTGACAACATATTTATGATCTTTATGTTTATGGATAATTCTAGAATCCGTGGCTCGGAGAATATATACAAGAATCCGGATATTTGGAGACATTTTTTTTATGGACATCAGTGCATTAACAACAAATATTAGAGGACCAATTCGAGAACGTCCTCTTAATTACAAAATAAATATCAACTAAGTATGTATCGATTATCTTCGGAAAAATTGGTTGACAGAACGTAAAAACGGTAAATAAAAAAAAACAGTGAAATTGAGTAACTTCTCTTTCTTTGAGCCCATTTGAAAAATTGAATAGGCTACTTCTGAACATTGAAAATGGTTATAACAGAAGCCAAAACAATGGTTTATAGAATGTATATCCGTCTAGTCACTTGTATGCTTGTTTGCAGACATATATTCGCGTAAAGTATACGACACGAAACTGCGTGTAATGCATTTTGTACTTTATATTACATCATGATGTAACCTAGAAAAAAATCAGAATGGATGCTGGAATAGTATGTTCTAGATCCAGGTGGGCGACGTTATGAGTCAAGTTGGAGTTTGACCGAGATAATGATTCGATTAGTATTTCTCGACTGAAATTCTGGTCTGTACGAGTTGAAGTCGAGTCATAGTGACGTGGATGCTCTTCACGCCGCGGGCGTAGGCGTGTAGTGGTGCCGTTGTGGTTGATCGATATAAAAGCAGTCTATTCTAATCGTGCGGTTACGATCACGTAAGCGTTAATTTCGTTCTCAAACATCAGATACATTACGACACCACATGCTTCATCCGGGGCCGCCTGACGGAGACCTCGTAGCGTCGCCTTCTTCATAGTGAACAGGAGGAAATCAAATTCGTGTGTTTAATGACGTCTACGTGCTTAGCTGTACGGTAAAGACGCGGCCGTTACCGGGTGCTGCAAAAGGAGAGGTTCTCGTTATTTTTTGACTTTACCACACTATCCCGAACATTCATCGATTGTTTGTTTATTCAATATACAGACTCGGTTCCGCTTAATGCATATAGCGATATGCTTCAAATGTAATACTAAATTATAATATTAAAAGATATCACGTTAACTCTACAAACAGTCTCGAATGTCATTTTGATAAAAATGTTTTATATATACGTACGTATTGTCGACAATGTTAATGCCTCTGATCGTATGCATGCATATAATATTGAAAGAATGGAACACAACTGTCTATCGATTAACCATTATTTAGTCATTGACGTATCAAAGTTAGATTACAATCTTGATGTTTTCCAAATAATAAAGGGCTGAAGGTTGTTCGGTGTAAACATACAGCTCAAACTTTTGTAAAACCCAGGGTGACCGGTCTTTGTTTGCCATTAGCCTGTAAACGACATTTTATGGTTGCTGGCTGGGTGTTGGGCAGGGGGAAGGGTTTATTCTGATTGATTCGACTTTTATTTACTCAACGTCTTATTAGAATCGAACAATCTATATAACGTTAAACATGTCGGTGTGCATTATAATGACAAGTGTTACCAATTGTATGACTTTTGTCACACTTGATAATTATTCAATGTTGTATTTGAAGTTTTTCAAAACCTCAACTGTCGCTACTCGTCCAGTTTTAAATCTATCTTTCTTTACCTTTCTGTTTGTATGTACTTGTGTTAAATACCGTCAGCTTTATATATTAGGTCGGGGAAAAAGGTTTTTCGTATTCTATATACAAATCCAAGACGATTTTTCATCATATTTTATTTACATCTAATTATATATATGCCGTTTTGTTTTACAACTTGTTGCCATTTTGTAGGTAGTAACATAATTCCATTGCTGTAAAAATTTTGAGACTTCTTATCAGAAAACTGCCACAAGTAGTTTTGATAGTCCTCTATTGATGTGAACCTAACATTACGTAAATAATTTTGAAGAGATCGAAGCAGGTGGAAATCTGAGGGTGCAAGGTCAGAACTAGATGGTAGTGCACCCAATTACCACTTCCCTACTGTTGCTGAGTGACTAAAATGTGTGTGGTATGGTATTATCTTGGTGAAAAACCACACCCTTTCCCTTGATTGTTTTCGGTCGTTTAATCTCTACTTCTTGCTTGAACCCCATCGGCTATTGGCAGTTGAGATTTGAAGTGATTGATGGTTTTGCCTGGTGATAATAACATCCTTCCAATCCCACCATACATACAAATAGCATCAACTTGCAACATACTTACAACATACAACAGCGAGTTATTCCAGGTTTCGCTATAGGTTGTATAGCTTGCTTGCCTTTTTGAATATGACTTTTTTCGCATGTTCTTGTCGTAGATAGGTCATTTTTTATATCATGAAAAGAGTGGTTTTCAAAATTTGTTCAGTTTCATTACGTTTCAATTGAGAATCGCTAATGAGTACACAATTTATTAGATTTCTCTCAGTGAGCTCGTGGGACCCAAGTATCGAGCTTTGTATACTAGCTTTTCAAATGGGTCAAAACTATTTTGTGATCAATTCTCAGCTCTTCAGCTCTGTTGTAAGAACTAATTTGCCGATCTTACTCTACTTTTTCCATAATAACATTGACTCTACCCGTATCTAGTCGACTAGAGCGAGGTTCATTATCAACATCAAAATTACCAGACTGAAAACACTTGAACCAATTTTGTGCTACTGTTATCGACGTTGCAATAAATCTATAAACGTCACAATTTTTTTTTGCGGCTTATTATTTTACGGTATCAAAACTAGCCAGATACAAACAGCACAATCAAAGAGATTTTACTGCATGTTTTTACTTATAATATATAAAAAAAAAATTCTCCGGTCTAATAGATGCATATCATAACTTAACAGCGTTCCAAAAAAATAGTATTCATTGGAATATCTCCCGATCGCATCACGGTGTCGATTTCTAAGATTATCGATTTAAGTTTAATCGACTATCGATAATGCAATTAATTGATGTCCGACACTCCCATCCCTACGCTCCGTTGCCTCCCGGAAGCGTCATCGCGATCGCTGGCACTATACAAACGGCGAATACAAAGTGGCTGAATTAATAAATACAATCGTATTCTAGCCTTATTAATATAATTGTTACATCCAATGCCACAGCAGGCATAGAATCGGTACGTGCGATGCAGGCGCTGTCACAGTCTGCTATGGTATTTGACCGTCGAGCAGGCGCCACATACCGTTACTGTCTCGCTTAACGGAGCTGGTGACTGGTGGACGACAGTCCTGTCTGATAATCTGATCGGTTATCGATGATGAAACCGAAACGGTTGTCCAAAATGACCACGTTCTCGGGTAGTACTGCGTCTGTTGCGCGGCCGCCGCGCTAGTAGGAAGGGTATACCTTTTGTTTATGTTTCAGGCGAACTACCGGACTAGTCTATTTCGACTCTTTCCGTGGCCCGACGATGTGCATAGAAGGTTTGTGTTACAGAAAAAATACAGTTCGTACGACCTGCAAGCTCAGACTTGGAGTGTCTCTTATAGTTGGGTTTAAGGAAAGTAGTGTATTACCAGGAAAAATAAACTTCGTTTACATGTCGGTCGATTGCGTAAAGAAAGCTATTCCTTTGAGGGATTCCGTATTCGGTTTTTGTTGAGCGTGCGCACGCAGTTCAATTTGCCACTGCCTATCGGGTGATTAGCAAATTAACGAATATGTATTTGGTCGTACGAGAATAATAAAAATGTTTGCGAAGTGTTTTTTGTGGTTACCTAAAACGTGTATAAAATCGTCCCTCTGTATTTGTGACTTGCACAATATAATGTATGCAATAATGTCACGTAGTGCGCAGCGAATATGATTTTGTATCGTAATCCGCTAAAACGCAACCTATTCCCCCCACAGGAATAACTAACGAAATGCCGACATCTGGACGATGGGGAATTCGCTATCGGTGTCCGACTTCGATATTGTGTCGGATGATCTGAAAGCGTCTTTGTCTAATTACATACACTTAACGTGCGAGTAACGGTCCGGCAAGGATAACAAAGGTCGGTGAGCGTGCCCGGCTGAGTAAAAGCTCGCCGAGTGGACGGAGCGCGCGCGCGAAAATGTCGCCTTGGCGTCATAATGGTAGCGACCGAGTGCTTTTAAGTTTACAGAATTGACCGCTAGTATGCGACAAAGACGTTGCATACAATGGAAAAGGAAACAATAACGTATCCTGTGACCGTATATTGAATCGATGTCGTCCTGTCGTGTCGGTGCGATATTGTTTTCCTTTCAGATCTAGGGGCTCGGACCTTTAGCCCCGCTGGCCATGCCGCCGACGGCGGGTCGGTCGTTGCCGGGTCGACGGTTTAACTTGTCGTCCGGAGTCCGGAGAAACGACCTGCCCTCGTATGACTCAAGTTAAAAACTCATCGGACTGCGATCGGGAGTCGAACCCGCTGCATTCGGTAGGTGTTCGGGGAGTCGGCTGCCGCGGCGGGGCCACTTAAATGGGTCGCCGCCCGGCGAGTGAGCCACCCGCCCGGCGACGACCGAAATCTCGAAGCGACCGACGAAGCCATCGAAATTGAAGGTTGTGTGAGCGTATTGGCGATTTTATTTATTTTAAACTCGCCCGGTAATTAGACATCGGTCCTGCTCGAAACGACTCTTCAGTACCGATTACGGAAATTAAAGAAACCCTCGAAGATCTATGAAGGGAGATTCGAAGCATCTTTCCATAGATTAAAAGTTGCCATTTAAAGAAGTTAATTTCATGTTTCTAGTGCCCAATATACTTTGAGCTTCTAACGAGTGAACGTTAAAATGCGAATTGGGGAGAAATTATTTTCATTGAATGGAAAATTGAATTTTCGCGACTTAATCTGACGGTTTCGCCCTCGTCGCGCGGCTGCGCGAAAACGACACGGTAAATTGTTACAATTTTATTGTTTGGTATTGATTCAGTTCAAATTTATTTGCTTTTTATGTGAAGAGAATTCTTTGTGTGAACTCTATATCTCCTGAAGAAATATTTCCTTCTCCCTATATATCGGCATCGATGGTTTCATCATTGAACTGTTAATGACTTTAAACAGCTCGTGTTAAAAATTTGGTTGCCTGTAAAGTCGGTATACGGGCGAAAGTTTACGTGACAACGACTTTGAATGGTAAAATCATTTTAATGTGAATATTCATTCGTAAGTAGGAAGAAGGATGAAATAATAGTAATAATTTAAAACATTTATTTATACAAAGAATTATATTTAAAACATTAATTTATACAAAGAATCTCGCACTGAATTTCATATTAACAAAATTTTATTTTTACCTTTACACATACATACGTATTTATATACAAATATACATACAATAACTTGCAATACATTTGCAAGCTATGCACATTCTAGCATTGAGCGCGTGGCCCGATCATAGTTGAGTGGAGAGACGCAAGGCATTCGGCGGGCTCTCTCGTTCGGTGACTCATCGTTACGTTACCGAGCGTTACACTTTTCATAAGTGACTCCCAGCCGCAACCTAATTTAAGACGTTGTCACGTCAAAACATTTTTTTGTGCGAACCTCATAACGCCAATAGCTCGGATAGCACATTACTCTCAACTTGCTACAAACAAATGCTGTCTCGAACTTTGATTGATATGTACACATATCGTACTTATAGTTTAATAAGCATAAGTGTACTTAAGACGCGCTTCCGGTCGCCTAGTGCGTATTTGACGACGAGCTGGCCGCAAACCGTATTAATTCAGTCAGATCTTCCACCGTTTGAGACGTGCATTACGATAACGGTGAAAGCCTTTTGTTCCTATGACGGCGACTTGTAACTTACACGTACCGAAAGTATCTTTTATGGTTTTCTGTTCGTCTGTTCGTACGTCTTTTTGTATTGTCCTATACAATTATATAAAAATAAAAATGTGTAGTAAGAAAACAATGTAAACGTTTGTCTAAAAAATAGTGTTGAAATAATTTTGTATTCCTCGTTCATATCGTGAAGAATATACTCGAAGGACCATAAAACAAGTTGTTGCGACTTAACTATTCTTGTACACATCGGTACAGGTCGGTTTTAGAATGAGCTATTACTGATGATGTTGATTATGAACAAATAATTTAGCTGAATTGTTGAAACTCAAATACGCCAAGAACTTCGATAATAAATAAATACTTTCCGACATACATACACACACAGGTACACGCACGCACGCACACAACACCACCTGTTTCCTAACTAAGAAATTGGGCTTGTACTGTGGATAATAGATAGTCAATAGAATACATTGACTTTTGTTACAAGAAACATTATTTTGACGTGACAACGTCTTAAATTAGGTTGCGACTGGGAGTCACTTATGAAAAGGTGTAACGCTCGGTAACGTAACGATGAGTCACCGAACGAGAGAGAGCCCGCCGAATGCCTTGCGTCTCTCCCACTCAACTATGATCGGTCTGCCGCGCGCAGCACTAGAGAATTAGTGCATAGCTTGCAAATGTATTGCAAGTTATTGTATGTATATTTGTATATAAATACGTATGTATGTGTAAAGGTAAAAATAAAATTTTGTTAATATGAAATTCAGTGCGAGATTCTTTGTATAAATTAATGTTTTAAATATAATTCTTTGTATAAATAAATGTTTTAAATTGTTACTATTATTTCATCCTTCTTCCTACTATACGAATGAATATTCACATTAAATGATTTTACCATTCAAAGTCGTTGTCACGTAAAACTTTCGCCCGTATACCGACTTTACAGGCAACCAAATTTTTAATCAAAAAAATGTTTGTCATGTGTGGGAATCGAATCTCTGCCCTCAGCGCAGCACGCAGGGTCGCTACCGACTGCGCCGACCGGGCAATTTCTTACAGCGTTCAGGCGGGCGTTCATTCGACGAATTCACTCGTAAACCGTCCTAAATATAAATATCGTATTTTGCGCTAATCCGCTCCTGTACTAAGAGCGGCTCTAACTCGAGTATTAATAATATATTTGGTTCAACGTCGTCCGGAGTATTTCTTATTTTCGACTACATTAGTTTGTTACTTGGCTGACACCATTGTAATTTCTTACTCATCAGTGTTAAAGAATATAAAGTTCGTATTCGCCTTGAGACCTGGAACTATCACTGCTGTCATTATTTCTATAGTACGAAAGTGCTCTCAAGTGGCGATGAATAAGTTGAAAATCATCGAATAATCTGAACTATTTTTCTTGAACGAAATTAAGATCCACTGCTCTAGACCGAGTGTATAGTCACCTATTACAAATGGATTTACAATGACGGACATCAGAGCGCGGCGTGGGGGACGGTCGCCATTAACTTTATTGACGTAAAAATTAAACTCAGAATTATACTTTTTATTAATGACAGTCTTACGGAAATAAGTCATAAATCGAACGAACCGGTTAAATCATCAGTTTCTGAATACGTCATATCAATGCAGTTTAACGTACGAAATTCACTGTTGACATATTACAGTTTATAAATAAATGGTGGCTTAAGCTAACCGCCGTGAGCTTTGACGTTTATCGAATGATGTTAAAAATGGCGTTCACAAGTTTCCGTTAATTCGCCACGATCACCACCCACACTCATCTCTCACTGGTCCACTTGTCACGCTAACTTCTCTCGCTTTCGCAGTATTGTGTATAAAGCTGTTGAACGGTTCTTATGTATCTGTCGATGGAATCAGTTCCAGATCTGGTTCCGAATCGGATAAATAAGCTTACGGCGTTGTATCCAACGAAAGCCCGTCAACCATAACGTACGGGTGAAATGCCGATTGACGGCGATTGCGTATTTGGCACCGTATTAAAAACCGCACCGGACCCCTAATCGCGCTACTAGACCGCAATAGACCGCAATCACTGACGGTCTTTTTCAGAAGTTACGGATGTTACCGCTTAGTTACCTTTAGTAGCGATTGCATGCAGGCGTATCTAAAACGCGCGAGCCATCTGGCGGACGGACGTTGTTCGCGTGCGTTTAAAACGCTCCTGCCCTTAATGGCGAGTGTGGTCGTTTAGGGAAGGTTCAGAGCACGCGGTGGACCGCAAGTCTCTGCCGTCGCGGAGTCGGAGTTTCAAGACGGATCGCGTTAGAGAAACTGCACAGTCCGAAATCGTGTACGGAACAACGCACGAAACTTTGCCGCTGTGAAGTTGGTCACGGAAGCGTCGCAGTGACGTAAAATGGGAACGCGCTGGAGGATAAAAAAAGGTCGGGGATTGTAATACCTGCGCAGTATATCATTGGTAGCCAATCGAGAGCGGCAAAGTTCCGTGCGTTGTACCGCACCATACGCCGCGTAATCATCTGAAATGTGAGCTCTGAACAATACAAATATAATGATATTATTAAAACATTTAAAAAAAATGCCACACACCGACTCCGCAGAACTATGTTGTGACTAGTGAAAATGGCTCCTTTCTATTCCTTACTTTGATGCAAAAGTCGGTCAACTACGACGAACGTTAAGCGTCGAAGAGTAAAACACAGATGTGGCGGGCGGACACGCCGGCTGCTGCAGACCGACTGAGCATTAAATAGAACACCACCCTTCTTCTATCTAACATTAGGACGTGGTCACTGCTATGTACGATGAGAGTGCAAGTTGAACTTTTCCATTTTATTTCTTTGATTTTGTAACTTAAGCTAAAAATATGAAAAATCCTTGCTCTTGTCCAGGAATATGCTTTGCTATTGCTATAGCTACCCCGTTGAACAAAAAAATGCTTTACATTAACGTTAAAGATGTTTTGATGTTATGATCTTCAAAATTATTTTTGAACAAATTTCTATGAAATAATGAACATTTTTATATTCTTTAGTTTATAATGCTACATACATAGGAATCGTATTTATTAATTTGTAATGCATTTTTATATATATATGAAATAACGTGAAGCAACCGGAAAGCCAAGCGGTTCAATCCCATGGGCTTTTTTCATTAAGATATTCAGACACGGTATATCTGTCCTTGACATATAACTCTCGTTTTGCAAACTTTTAAATTCATAAAATGATATATATATTGAATTTTAGCTGGGATTTTATAAAAGCGCGTACATTGCCTCTAAAATGATTTATTAACTTTGTTTAGACGGGTTTTATGAGCAGCAAGGTCGTTCTTATGTCTAGTGTTAATGTTATAGATGTCGCTCATTTTTTGGAACGATTCTGTATTTTTTTTTACATGTACCAGGTTTTCGTATATGTATTGTGTTACTAAAGTTAGGATATTAATTTCCTTAAATTTTTCTCTGACGTAATTCATTGGTCTCGTATCATAAACAGCACGAATAGCTCACTTCTGCAGCACGAAAATTCTGTTAATACCGACTGCGTGACCCCTTAACAAAATTCCATAGGTCATGAGACTATGAAAGAAACTGAAATAAACTAGCCCCTTTGGATTTGTCACGGACGAATTAATACGCCGTCACCTCAACATTGCTATTAAACTTAGCCATAATTAATGTACTTTTAATGTGAAACTCGCTTGTTTCTATTGTTAAGTCACGTTGTAGCTTACAGTAAAAAACGTAATGAACATAATGCATATTCGGCAAAGTTTGCCCGCGTACATAGTTGCTGTATTAATAGGAGTCGTTCATCTCACAATCTGTTCGCGTTTAAACCAACTACTGTCGAAATGTCCAAGCGTGTCCTACGAACGGGAGTTCTTAGGGACGTCTGTGACTTTGAGCTGCCATTTGTTACAAGAATTATATCATGATTTGATATATATATAAAATTGTGCTATAATTCTTGTGTATATATATATCTCTCTATATCAGCATGTATTCTACGTATCATAAATGGATATTCAATACCAGATTAGAAGTGTTTCTTTCTCTTATGAATTTTTTCAAGATATGTGTTTACCAAAATGTATCAGTAGACAAAACTGAGACGAGCTTACGAAGCACGGTCTTTACAAAATTATCATCTGACGATACGAGGAGGTACCACGGCGTGTATAAGCTCCTGGATAACCACTTACGGAAAGAAAGTCCGATTGATGACCCGGTAATTCAGATCAGGCCGCGTACCTGGCGACAGGTGATTAGGAGGACCGGTACTAACTGAAATTAAACGCTCGAAAAGGAGAGAGACAATGATTTCGTTAGTAGCCAAGAGTTTGAACAAACGTGGTCGGGCGTGCGTGACCAACTTGTCTCCAGCACGGAAATGAACCGGTTCAAGCCAGTGACATATACTACTATACTTTAATAGAATACAGACGTGAAGTAACAACTTCCGCTGTTGGGCTTCATCCAATGATAGAGAGTTCCAGTGGTGTATTCTCCCCTCCATCAGATATTCCATTCCTATCTAAGAAGCCGGCAACGGACTGTTGAACTCCTGTGGGGCTGCGAGTATACATTGGCGCTGGTGACCGCTTACTTTCTAGTGACTCGCATACTCGTTCGCCCTTCGGAAATTATATGGAAGGATGTGTGAAATAGAAAAGTGAAGATTAGACTGATCCAAAAGATAGCGAAATCTACTGGACCGCGGCCGGCCCAACCCTTGAAAGCTTCTAGTTGCCCGCCTCGGCGACGATCAAGCCGTCCGGGACTCCCTAGACGCTAACACGACGCACCTTTCTTGACCTCCTGGACATTCGCGTATATCTAATAATTTTCTTTTAATGTAAATTCGAACGGAACGGGACCGTCCGACATACAAAACGATAAACGTATAATATGATTATTCTTTTGATCTGGGAAAAACGCGAAAATCACCGATTCCCGACGCGCCGCGGACCGGCAACTCCCCTGAATTAATTTCGGCACATTAGATATTATCCGCGCCCGCCGCCCGCCCCCCCGGCAATCGGTAAAATCTCTCACGGCGCTCTGAGTGAGTTTCGCTGTCAACACGTAGGCCGGCGGCGCGTGCGCAGATTACGCCGGAACGGCCGCGGTGGCGTTTTGAAATCGACTCGTTTTTGAAATTGACTTTAAAGTTGTTGCGCGAAATATGTACTATTTGTTGGGTGGAAATTTTCTCTTTGCTAATGCGATACAAGCCAACAGAGTTGATTGATCGAGAAATCTATACCTCACCATATATCTATATCTCACCACGTGATCTGTGTTCGTATGTCTGAAAAGTGATATATACACGAAAATCTCAAACGAATGTGATATACAAATATTATAGTGTTTTTTACGTAGGGCACACTGAAAATTTCTGGAATAAATGAGAAAAAATTACTATGAACAGAAATTAATTTATTGTTTCTTTAAATATTTTCCGTTAGCATAAATGCAATTTTTCACACGAATGAACCAATTTCAAAAACGTTTATGCCGCTCCTCCGCGGTGACCTCTGAAATATGTTTTTCTTACTCTTCGATAACCTCTTTCTGGTGATGAAAATCGTTAACTGCATAATTCATTTCATATTTTTGCGATCAAAATAAATGTCACCAGGTGTCAGTTTGAAACTGTATGCAGGATTGCTTATAAGCTCTACGTTTTTCTCCTTCATTAATTTGCCTGTTTGGCCGTATGAGAACTGGCATTGTCGTGGTGCAAGATGATACGACGTTTACGGTTATCTTTACGGAGGTCATCAATAACTTCTGGCAAACAAATGATCGTGTACTATCACTACAATCACTATTCACGGTACCACAATTCTTCAAAGTGACAGTAGCCACGTGCCTAGTTTTATTAAAAAAATAAGTAATTTTCCGCGTAGAGACACTTCGCTCGCGTGTCACTTTTGATTTCGGCTATCTCGATAGACCCATACGGTGTAATGCTGCTTTCTTTTGTGGCCATAGCCATAAATCCGTGTTTCCTTACCTGTTGCTATGTCCCACACCAAATGTGACGCCCCTTCCTCAACTCTGGTAAACATGGCATCGCCCCAAGCGACGAGGTCCGTTTTTGAGCCTCAGTCAAATTGTGTGGGATCCACCGGTAGCACAGCTTCTTCCTATCCAAAATTTGTCTGTAGAATTGATTGTATTTGACTCATGTCTATTACTAAGGATGTCCGAACCTCATTATAGGTTATATGCCTGTCTATTCCGATCATACGGCGCCCAGCATCGATGTTTTTATTGTTCACAGCGCTGTACAGGCGACCATCACGAAATTCGTCACTGAGATTGACACGACCGCAATTGAGTTCTGTAAACCAGTTATAAATAGTCGTCTTGCATGGTGCTTCATCGCCAAAAAGGAGTGCGAAGCCGAGCAAGACTATGCTCAGCTATCGAATGTACTTAAAATCGTAGAAAATTATAATAAGAAAATTTTCACGACTTAAATTCATACGTCATGTGAACACGCAATTTTCGAAATGACACAACTATTTAAAAACAATTGACAGACGTAACAAACTGTGTTCTACAGCCAAAGAGTTCCATTTTCAAACGTAGTAATTACCTTTTAAATATTGTTCATGTAAGTGGCCAGTTCCAGAAACCTATAGTGCGCTCCACGTACCGAATTGTCGGTATTTGCTGACGTTTTTAATGGACGACCTTAAAAATAACTACTAGCCTGCAATTTTTTAAACCGCGCTCGTAGTGGCGCGCTCGGCCATAACCGTGATGCCCTTCGGCGGTAAAGTCGCCGGCGTGGTCACCGACCACGACGCCCGTGATCGGCGTGGCGATGTACTTCACGATCGGGAACATAGATTTGTTCGTACCCAGGTGGACGATGGTCAGTTAGTTGCTTATGTATGCGATAAATCAAGCGGCGTCGTACAATAGCAGACGTAACGGCGTGTAGCCCGTTATGTTGTATTAGCGTTATAAATTAGTTTTGGCTACAAACTGATCGGTTTCCGGAAATAATAATGTATACTATGGTATTAAAATGGTCCGTATATCTATTTTAGGAAAGAAATTAAAAAAAAATGACGCTTGTCGTCAGCTTTGACACGCGACTGGAGTTTATTCCTTAAGAATTCTCTGTACAGTATTATTAAAGATAAGATGTACGAAATTAGTAAACGCGAGTACGTCTATTATATGGGAATCATATTAATTTTATTGATGAAAATAAATAAACTGTGTGTGTGGTACCTTATACTTATCAATAGATAGTTATCAATTCGCCCATACGCAGAAAGTTTATTTCTCTTCGTTTATACGTAAATGAAAGACGTTATATTGGGTTACCGCTATTTAGTCACATTTAATATAGCTCATCGCACATTTATATGTACATTTATAATATATATAATATTCACATTTAATATCACACACGTGACAGGTCCACGACGGAAAAGAGGGCTCGATGTTGCAATCGCAAAAAAAAACAATAATATTATTATTGTGGGTTACCACACTGCGAAACTAAAACTTCACATTAAAAGATTGATAACAATAGCGATAACTTTTAGCACCATACACAACGAAAGCTCGACGTATCTGCGTTAAAAATGAAATATCTGTAAATCGGCAATCTGAGAAAAATACACGCGTTCGGTATAGAGATATTTGTAGAGTAGATGTTGTGCAGAGGCGTGACGTAATGGAAGGACTTCATTTTCTGTTAACTCTCGATTTCGCCCCCCATATAATTTGCATGCCGCGGGCTATAAATGAAAAAAAAAAAAGATTTTTAATTATTATGCTCCAAAAAATGAAACTAATTACAATACAATGCATAAAACTTTACCGCTGTGAAGTTCGTCACGAAAGCGTCGCAATGGCGTAAAATAGTTACGCGGCGGAGAAGAAAGAAGAGTCTGGGAGCTTAATACGTGCACAGTATATTATTCGCAGCCAATTCAGAGCGGCAAGGTTTCGTGCTTTGTACTGTACCCAAGTTACACGTAATATTTATCTCAATTTATTAGTGTAATATGCGTGTACCTAATAATATGTTATTCTTGTTTCAGGTAAAAATCCATCGCTACGTGCCGATCGGCGTGACGTGCGCGCCGTGACATTTTAAAATTGCCAACTTTAATTAAGGGGTACAAATCTATCGGGAAATCTAATTTGGACGCGCCGGCCCTTTCAGGGTGCGCGCGTCCCGGCCGGCGCGAGTTTGTTGTACGACGCGGGATAGATTTGGGGGATTCAATTAAAAACCGGTCAAGCGCGATGCGCGCTCACAGAGCTCAGGTTCCTCTCCTGTCTAACGTAGAGTTCTCGGTATGTCGGACGTCGTCGAATAATTGGCGTGGTCACGAAAAAATAAACCGTAAATGGCAACAGTCGCTTCTCAACTTTCTATAGCTGTGGCTACGACGCTATTCGATCCAGAGGTATTTTTGCAAAACGACCCTCTTTTGCATATGTATATACGTACATATATGTATAAGGCTGTTCGTTAAGGGTTTTCGATACCGACGTTCCGATTTCGCCATACTGCACTATAATTTTACAACAGTGAAACTGTCTTCATGAAGCGTATCTGAAAATTTCGGAAAATAAATGAAAATAAATAAGAGTTCCAAAATTACAGATTATTAATATAGGTACATCAATAAACAAAACACTAGTGAAAGACTTCAATGCATCAATTAAAAGATTCTTTTTTATTTTCAACTGTACAGTGATATCAGCTCGGTTTTAGTATAGCAAAGATAATAGGTATAATAGTATATTTATTTTGATATAACAATGCATAGTATTATCTCTGGATGTAGCCATCCGACTTTGCCAGTGCCCAACGAACAAGACTCGGCGAAACGTCAGCTCGACTGTGTCACAGTCGTCAGAAGTTTTGAATCAACATAATAATATGGCAAGACTTATATATATAAGTCATTATAAATAATATTTTCTCAACTTGGTTGCATAATAATGAGTACACACGTACATACATACATATCAAAACAATGGTAGCGTTTTAAGAACATACAAAATGTAGGTTCTTACTGTTTAGTTTTGCATTTGTTTGCGTACGCATATACGCAGGCGTCTCTAGTAAACGGTTTTCAATCAAGTTATATACAATGTTATGTATTATATAAAACACGTAAAGTTTATTTGCTTCACGTAATGTTATAAATACTTCATGCTGCCAGCTCGGCTTCGCTAGATGTCGAATAAATCCAAGACGGTGGGGCCGAAGTTACTGAAGAAAATCTAGAAAAAAGTCGAGTTACGATGGATACTTAAATGTTACGTCAATAAATATATTGGAATAACATGTAAGTATCAGAATAGCTATGTCAAATATCTTTATCAAGTCTGACTTACAACATCGAGAGGCAATTCCAAGTTTTTCTTGTTACTTATCGACGGCGTCGTCGCGTACGATTATTACTTTTTTAATACATACACTCGATAATTGTACGTGTTCGTCTACCGTCACCATGTCGATAATGACGCTTGTCGACCGTTGTCACCACGTCGGTGATGACGCTCGTCGATGGACCGACGTCATGGGCTTGAGGTATTAAACCCTTAGATCTAAAATGAAAAGAGTCTAGGAGTACACCTCTGCAGTGGCATCATAAAGAATCAACGATCGTGATCGATGTGTCCAAGTGACGGTTCCCGAAAAAATATACGTATATATATATATATATTGAATAACATAAAAACCATATTAACGAGAAAACCCCGAAAAACCTTCGTCATCGGGCTTCTTTTGGTGCCGGTTTCGCACCGATAATCCGATAATTAAATGTCTGACCAACTGTCGGTACGAAACGGTTGACGTTTTTGCGTTAAAAATACTATACTTTAAAAATATGTTTAAAGTAAATATATTACGGTTGATCTATAGCACCGATTTAAATATATATCGAATTTGAAATAACGTTCAGATTGATTTCTTTCACTGTTACCTTGTTAACTGTATCTTTTCACCTATCCATATATTATTATCGATATATTAGGCGTCGTAAATGGCAATCTATGAACATTTCTTTTGTTATTTTTTTTTAAGTTTGTTAGTTTTTAATATATTACAACAAAAATATTTCTGAATCGTTCTCGAGCGGTCGGCCGATTCACGACAGTTTTCCATTAAGCCTCAAACATAACCGCACGCGCAATCGGCTGCAGTCCGCCCCGGCCGAGCCGACCGAACGCGGCGCCCGCGCCTTCCCGCCAAACCAGTCCGCGGTCGCGTGGAAAATCCGCCGCGTTGGGGTTGTAATTGGGATGACGATTTTCCAAAGGGGTCTGCGGTCGCGGGGTATTTATAGGGCCTCGAACCCTGTGCCTGATGTAAAGACAGTCCTGATCCGCGGCCGACCCTCTGTCCTGTGACCGAGTTGCGTAATGCGTTGGTCGCTAAATTGCCGGTATGATTTTGTTATGTTGTAATATAATTGTTATTTTTGTCGAATAGATATTTACATTAGAAATTAGTTTTGTGTGAATGACCTTTTTCGATCAATTGATTTTATAATAATTATATTTTTTATATGCCTCCAATTCCATGGAGTCGGAACGTATAACTTTCTTTCTCTATATCTTTCATCTTTCTAACTTAACGAATTGTGCTTAAACGTGACGTATCCTTGAAATTTTACTCAATTTCTACTACTCAGAGAAAAAGAAAAAAGAAAGAGAGAGGCGCCCTGATAGTGGAATGAGGTAAGCATAACACTTTTTCGTTACGTAACGATTTCTACCAACCCTTACTTCCCGCAAGCCGCCTTATAGAACTTTATTGCAAAAATGTCACACTAAGTTTGCTTAGCGGACTGCATATGGGAGCGAATAACTGTTTAGTTTATGAAATGCGGTAACAAGACATTGCTGTTTCATAAATCATTTGTGAGAATCACTAGTAAAGTTTGATGAACTTCAAAGTATAGAATGACTGAGAGCTCGCTCAGGAGCACACGCATACGGCCGCGCCTCACGCTGCGTGCCACTGAGCACGAAATAATAGCCCAGCTTACAATTTAGCAGCTTGCTTTTATAAGCATGTTTCAAGCTATTGCATAGCTTCTATCGCGGTCCTTGAGCGTGGAGACCGAATCCAGAAATTCCGTAACGAAAATAACCTAACACCCCCACTCCGACCGGCACAGCGATGATACTTTTTACTTTTGCCATCTGTCGATGAATAGCAGAACTTTTAATGACTTTTTTGAAATATCACGCTTGTTTCAACAACTCGCCTCTAGGTGGCATTGGTTGTATCGGCGTTACTGCGCATGCGTAATCCCCCTCTTGGCCCCGCAATCTGGTGACTTATGCCTGCTTATAGTTTAGGCGTTAGGACACCTCCTCAAAAAAAATACTGCATAAATAAAATAAATAAATAATTATAATTGCATAAGTTGATAAAAAATACTATGCAATAGCTTTACCGCGGCAGTCCCCGAGTGCCACACGTGTTTTTTGGTTTTGTACACACTTCCTAACACTGCTATTAAATAGCATATGCTCAAAAGTAGGGTAGGTGTTGCATCACGAGCCGCGATTTGCCTTCGGCCGCCCGCCTCGGCGCTCCTCTCGAGAGGCTGCAGTAGGGGCTGAGGGCCTCGTCTGTTTTTACGTCTGAATAGTTGAGGTTTCGTTGTGGGTAGCGGTCTCGTTTTCTATCGCTTTTGCCGAAATTAACTTTAAATTTCTCAGAAGTTGCGATGATTAATTAACGGCACGATCGCCCTCCCAAAGGGCGTCGAAAGAACGAAATGACGGAGGACTATGTTAATGCGCCGTTTTTAAATATACCGCGACGGAGGGCGAAACTCGTGGACATCGGCGAGCCCATCGCAACAGATGGATGTGATGGTATTGAAGCTCCAGGGCTGAGTCTACTTTGTACTTCTCTACAAAGGAAGAAGTGGAGGAAGTAGAAACCGCCGTCGGGTCTTCTTCGTCGCAAGCCGTGGACGGATCTTAGACAATGATTGCAGGGGCAGTTTCTCATTAATTATTTATAGAATATAATGAAAAATTAGGAATAAAAAATGTACCTAATGTGTGTACACCCGTTTCGCTGTATTAACTAGCTATCTGTTATACAGTGAGAACGAAATGTGTAATTTAATTATTTATGCTAAATCTATATAAAATGCTATGTTCTAACGATACCAGTACGTGTGCCGAACTAGCCCGACGCGCTGACGTTTAATGCTTACTTTTTCCCATTTCACTGCCACCTGGAAACTTGCAACAAAAAGATTTGCTTCAGAAATATTATCCAGTTTTTCAATCTCTTGTAGCGAAAGTGAACAAATGTTACACACAGAGACTTTTGAAAATCCCAGTTTTAAATGGGGAGACTCTTAATTAGATCTTTTTTAAATCTGAAAAAAATCACTGCCGACACTCTGTCATTCATCCAAAATTCATTGCGATTTTGGACTGTTCTTTTTTGGTGCTATTTTATTTCGCTCCTGTTGGCGCACACGGCGCCGCGTTTCGCGTAGATATAGCGAACAAAATCCAATTATCGCAAAGTGCTCCGAATATAGCGCGAAACGTCCGCCGTCCGGATACACGCCGGGGGGCGGGCGTTGACACTCCGCTTCGCCAAAGCGATGCATCACCCGCCCCGCCGGCGCGCCGGCCGCGCGGACGTGTCCGGCCGGCCGTGATCAGCGGTCTGTCTCCGAAGGCGTATCTTTCTCGTTTACGCTCGGCGGTTGCGACTAAATCGAGTGTTAGGAGGACGACGCAGGTCAAAAGAATAAAGGATCTACCGTCAGCAGTATTCCCCGTCAACTATGACAATTGACAAGGCAGTTTTCAAGAAAGAAGGCAACGCACCGGTGACTCCTATGAGGGACCCGACCACTGTTTCCGGGTGAACGTGATATGTTTATGCCTATACTGTTTACGACTTACATACTGTTCGCAACGGAAACGTTCCTGCGCACCCCGACGTACACATTGACGTGAACATAATCACTATCTTATTTTCATTCCTATAGTTTGTATAGACGAGTTTCGAAATCTTAATTCGTATATAGAAAACATCGCTTTTCCGATGCAATTATACAGTAAAATATATATAATAGATGGTTTTTGTACATATTTTATTTGTAAATATAGATATGAGATTGTATGAGTTTTACCTCCGAAATGCATCGAACACGTATGCAGTTTAGTACCACGATAATCGTTCAGAGGGCCGATCACGTGACATAGACGTCGGCGGCCCTCACGGCGATAGGGCAACACCGACTTATCAGTCGGTGTTGGATAGGACCGCCGACCGCCGATGGTAGTCGTTCAGGGGCGCCAGACAGCGAACTGTCTCGACGGTACGGCCTCCGGTGGAGGACAGATTTTGAGATCCGGGCTGCTTCAATTCGACTGGCCTAAAATCAATCCGTCTTAATTGACCGCTCTTAGAAGGACGAATACGGAAATTGCAGAAAATAGTATAAGAATGTAGCTGCATTATGCATTCAGTCTGCACTACCCCAGTGCTGCACTTAGTCTAGTCCACTATAGCACATAGCATGCGTGTCGGCGTATCAGAACTGAAGCTCTACTCCTCTATAGACGCCTAGTGTTCAGAGGTATTATTTCGACCACCTAAGTTGGCGCGACGCCGCTCCTGCGAATAGTCAGCCGATCAACAAAACTAAAAACGGGCCGTTAAGCGCCCCATACGCGCGGGCGCACGTAGTCCGTCACACATACCGCCCCGCTATTTCGTTCAAATCGTTTTGTATCATCGCCGTGCCTGAGCCGGAATCGAGGGTTTGATAAATTTTAATGACATCTACGAAAAGCTCACGTATACAATGTTGGATACAGAATACGGTGCCGTTTGTCTGAACGATGAAAGGCGGAGGTCTCAAATGGGAGCCTCGGGAACACCTGGGGTCACTCCGTCTGCTGGTACTGCGCTGTCGACGAATGCACATCTCTCATGTTTAGTTCTAGATAGTTCTAAGATATATCGTTTTATGTGTTTTGCTAAATGATGGCCGGCGGTGATGTTACTGTCCAAAATTGCCGAATGGCGAGAGATGTTGTTGACGTGATGGTTTCTTAAATAAAAAGGTTTGTACAATATTTTATATAGGAATTCGGTTTTAATTTGATAATCGTTTATTAATGAGATAAAGGCATGTTCCTTTCAAATGTGAGATTCGAGCCCTTTCATAACGAATAGCTGAAGTCTCCCTTAGGAGTACGACCTGGGCCAGTCTGAAAGTGGATGTTGTACTCCGTAAGACTTCAAGTTTTTTTTTTGCAGTACTTGTTAGTTGACTAACTTTTTCAAACGCATTATTGAAACCAGTGTAAGTGACATTAAATGTATTCAAAACTATGTACATAACGTATTAGGAACTTAATGTTTTGCCGCTGATTTTAATTAAAATTCACGGACTATAACGAAACAATATTGCCTTAAGGAAGGCTTAATGAAAATTGAATCTTTGAAAATTGAGAGAATTGAGTCACACTTTGAAAGAGACAGTTTCAGTTTAATAATAAATCTTTATAACTGCCAAGAATATATATTTTTATTAAAACTTTGAAATAAATAAAACACTAAATGTGTCATTATAAATTACCTTAAAAGAAAAACATTTACTTGAATCTCTTTTTTTTTTGGAACGTAAATGTTTTTAAGGGTTCTTTACATCTGACGAAAGAACAGAACCTGAATAGGATAAATTTCGTATCTGTGTATAGCCGTTTGTCACGGCCTATTTGCTTTTGAAACTACTGGTAGGAAAAATTGGTATATATTATATAGGAGAGAGATCTATCTGATCATGAACGGATAGTTAAAAAAATTTGGAAAATCCAAAAGTGCACGCCTCATCGCGGTCATTAACTTCTAAAATAAAAAATTTCAATAGAGCTTTTGATAATGAAATTTCAAAAAAAGATTTATCAAATTCAAATTTCGCGCCATTTCGTGAGATATTTATAATGGCGCATGCGCTGATCTTAACTTTTCACATATGGCTTAAGGCTTATCTTCATTTGTATATAAATATAGATATACAAACACCACCTCAACGCTCCGCTTGTGAGGCGTGCAATACACAGTCGTTTTTTAGTTTTTTGTAAATTATAATTAAACGACAGTACTTAGAACGCTAATATTAACTAGGAATCAGCACACGGTATAACTTTATATAATAAAAAAAAAGTATTCCGGTAAGATACATTTTTCGACCAATTTCTCTGGCACATACATGGATCCATAAACACAGACTGACGGACGTCCAACAATAATTGATTTTAATGTTATTATTTACTATATTGAACAAAATAATTATTTATAAAATATACCATATGTGCTAGACAGATTATTTAACTTGATATTAGTGCACTCATATTACCCTGTAAGTGTTATATTAGTAAAAAAAAGTCATTTAAGTTTTGAAAGACTGGGTTTTTTGACTTGTCGAGAGTAGAGCTCCACCTCAACGCTCCGCTTGTGAGACGTGCAATAAGCTAGTTCTAGATTTGGCGGTTACTGTTTTGTGGACAAGTTAAGAAATTAAAAAAAATGTCAATCGCATTACGTGACATAAAATGACAGAGCTCGGTGTTAGAAACGAGAACATATGTTTTTATGTAAATTTGAAATGCCTAGTTTAAAATCTGTCAAAGAAAATACACGATAATCGAACAGTGTTCGGTATCTTCAAGAATAAAATGTTAAAAAAAAAGTATTGTGAAGTACTCACTGTCGATTTACAAGAGAATTTGAAAGGAAAATCCCCAAAAGTCTTTAACGGAAAATACTCGTGATTAGAGATGCGTGTAAAATTTGTTGCTTAACTTCATCAAGGACTAATAACTTCAACTGGTGTAGCGGTTATTATGATAGCCTACTTGTACGAAGGGCTCGTTCAAGTTGTAGTCTACGACTACTTTATATTTCCTCCAATTCTATGAATCTTTTTAATTTCATTTGCCACAAAAAAAAATGGTATATTAAAAAATGGTCATATTAAAAAAAGCGTTGGTAATGCGATGGATTACAAGCCGAAACCGTCTTCTCGCGAGTCCTGCTCGCACTTAACCGGATCTCGGCTCAGTGTATATTTTTCTATTCAAAACGTAAATAAACCCCATAAAAACTCTACAAAATCATTAAAACTTTTTGTCTGCGTCTTCACGGCACCGG
Organism: Eumeta japonica; assembly: GCA_005406025.1. NCBI lineage: Eukaryota > Metazoa > Arthropoda > Insecta > Lepidoptera > Psychidae > Eumeta > Eumeta japonica. Next base: position 108,893 of record BGZK01001590.1, read on the forward strand.
CTGCGTGATAATTTGATTTTTGGTTTGTCCGTTTTTGCCACATCCTTCGATCGGATTTAATAAAAAAACCATTGCTCGTTAATTTTAGACTTTTTGCAACCAACTAACATCTTAAAATGTTAGTTGGTTGCAAAAAGTCTAATAAGAAAAAACCGACTAAGTGGATAAAAAACTATGAATTTTAGTAATGAGTTTTGTAACTACTTAGGCCTAGGTTTTGTAGTTTTTAAGTTATTAAATTATAGTAAGTAATGTACTGTATTAGCTATGTTGGATATATTATACCGGTCCTATGCACAGATGGAAATCATCTCTATAGGACAGATATTATTGTCTTTATACATGTAATGTCTGTAATTCTTTACTGGTAATAAATATTATTATTAATTTTTTGCGTTAATATTACGTTGATTTTTAATTAACACCTGACCCTGGCGAAATTAATCTCTATAAATATATACGATATTTTTAAATCGGAATCACGGTGTACACTTTAATCGCACACGTTTTACCTCACATCCCACATGGTGCGTTCATTATAATACGAGTAGAAAATTAACGTACGCGTGTCACCCGCCGCACGCCACATCGAGTGTCACCCGCCGTACGTCACATCGAGTGGGTACAATACACATCGTCCACGAGTCGGTGGAGTCCCTGGTGTTGGGTATGTTTAGACAGATCCGCTGCTCTATAACGTAACAGCAAACAATTGGCGACAGACGAAAATTGTACAATTGTTGCTGTCAAACATCAGTGCAAAAAGGACAGAAATATGCGTTTGTCATACAAAAAGTATTGCTGTCCTTGTTGCGCAACGATCGCGCGATGGATTGCTATCTGCTAATTTTGACGTGATAGACCCGCCGGTTGGCCGCCGACCGGTGACGTCACAGCACAGCCGCCGACCGGTGACGTCACAGAACAGCCGCCGCAGGAAGCCGTTTTACTGCCCGTAAAACTATTTTGACAATAACAAAAAGGTGGACTCGTAATAAAAGTTATATGTTCTGTAGTTAACAGGGATATTCTAGGTTTTACGCTTGCCAACCTTGTCTGCGTGGTAGTCTGCATTTCTCGTGTTACATTTGATTATATTCTATACTATGTATGTTACATATAAAATTATCTGTATTTTGCTTTGTTGCAAGCCAAACACATTTTTACGTAGAGCCGGTGACGATAGTGGAAACTGCCCAAGGTGTCATAAGATATGTCTTGGTTTGGTAAAGTTTATCAATCACCGTAAAAATCATCAAATAACGTTTAAAAAAAAATATTTTTAAACGTTAGTAAAATATTTTTCGGTCGCGTATTCTCGGAAAAAGTATATTAATGAATTTTAACAGCAAAACATTATCAAAGCACAAATTTTCATCGAAATCGTTAGCCGTTCTCGAGATAATAATATACATATTTGTATATATATGGCTAACTTACAAGTAGTTAGTAAGATAGTGGGATGTAATTGAGCAAGGGGGAAATCGATGGCAAACCTTGATCAGTTTCCGGGAAGCACGGAACCGGAACGGGCTCACGGTACGCCAAGAGACGTCCTGTCAGAGTTCCTTTATAACCCTCTCCTGAAACGTCCCTCCGGTCTAGCCGGCGCTGGCTGGTGGCGTCCGGAGCCAACGGCTTAATCACGCTTCGCGAAGTACGGAGCGATCGGTGCCGTTTAACTTAAAGGACCACCAGTCGATTCGCTCGTGATCAGCATCGAATCCGGTACCCTTTTAGTTCGAAGACGACGGTCTTAGCCGTTTGCCCCCCGCCGCTGTGCCGTATGCAATATAAGGCATTTATTCAAAAGCGTAATAGCATTAGCGGTCTTTGAAATCGCCTGGCTGCCCCCGGCTGCGCACGTCTGTCTCGAGTGTGTTTGGTATGCGCCGGCGTAAAGGGCAACCGGCCGCCGCACCCCCGGACGATCGCAACTAGTGCTACAATATTAATACAGAATTATAAAATATTTTAATTCTAGTTCTGTGACTGTTTTAATATTATAATCTAGTTTCACACAAGCCTATCTTATACTCGATATTTAATACGTCATCTTTTCCCCGTGGCACTGCCAAGTTATTTGAGATTGACGCTCGTTTGTTTTCGTCTTGGACTTCCGCCTGTGAGGGTAATTATACTAATAAATCCAAGACGGCGGTATGTCGTGCACAATGCGCGCGAGCACCGAAAGAACATCTATAAATATACCGAGTCAGTTATCAGCTGAGAGATTTAAATTCTCGGATTCCGAAAATGTATAAACTGACATGTAAAAAATGTGTCATTGCTTTGATACGGATAATAATATGAACATAAATGGCGGAATCATTGAATTGAATTCGGTTTACACAAATCTGGAATGCCCTTCTAATCGCGCAGGTCGCCAGAGATTGTCGAAGAAAAAGTTAAAGCTAAAGTTAAAAAATAAAACCCGAATAGAAGGGAAAAAAATAACTGATAAGTATAAAACAAGCGAGATGTTTCGGTGAAAGCTAATAGTTACCGAACCATGAAAACGTAGACGGTGTTCAGTTTTGAAACATAAATTAGAGAAAAGGCCCTAAACAAACTCGCAGAAACCTTTTTACCAGCAGATTTGTTTACCTATGGCCAAAATAAGGTCTACTTAATTCTTACTCTGTAGTTTTATTTTTAGATTATAATATACAAATATATATAATTTAATGTTATAATAATTTAATGATTTTATTCGTCACAGATGTCATTGTTAAGCGTACCAGTGCACTAATCGCACGGTAGAGGCGGTGCCGTTGGTGGCGAATCGATTGGACGACTTGAGATAATCACGTCGTTTTAAGAGGCTTATTAAAAAGTCTCTGTTAATATATATATTTTTTTACAACCATAAGTTTCGTCGACTACATGAGCGTAGTCAGTATAAAATAGATGTACACGTAAAATTACAACTGGAACAATACACAGCGCGCAATCGAATGACCCTACCGGCCGGCGCCGTTGAAATTTCTTGTCAAAGGTTTTCACCCTAAAGGGTTTGTGTAATTCAGACCCTTAAGTTTATGTCTCGCAGAGGTAGTCAGAGACCACTTCACATCGTCAGCTACAATCCTTTAGCATGTTTTGTTTCGCTGGTATTTATCGATCGTTTCCTGCCAGCTGCTTGGTTTAAGGTGTTTAAAATTTTTCTCTCGTTCGGTCGTCACCGGTCTGGTTTGTACAAGTGTTTTCATCGCGTTTCTCGCAGCCACTTCTATTTCCCGCGTTTATTCTATAGATTTATTTCATCCTTGTAGTTTTCTTCATCCTTTCCAGGTCGTCACGGCATATCCTTTTTAGGGTTCCGTAGAGAAGGGTGTCGACGGGATCCCATTACTAAGCCTCCGCTGTCCCTTTGTCTGTCCGTCTGTCTATTTATCAGCGAGTTCTACCTAATGAACTGTACTAAGTAGTTGAAATTTTCACAGAGCGTGTATTTCTATTGCCGCTATAACAAATAATAAAAATAACATTTAAAATGAAGAGATCCCTTATAAAAGAAACTTGTTTTATCGGTTTATTCTTGTTTTTTGTTAACTATTTTAAAAGTAGTTGTCCGGTGGTACGGCACCCTTCGTGTGCGAGTCCGACTCTCACTTGGCCACTCTAGTCACTACATTCTTCAATGACATCTCAAACACGTAAAACCAATGAGCATTGATCGCCGCGTACGGATATCCGATTCGAATCGATTATCGCTAAGGGCTGACGCACATCAGTCGGGCGGCGCACCACAAGGCGCAACGCCGGGGCCGACCGTTTACTTGACGATACGGTCATTAGTCCCGGCGACGACGCGGCGCGCGGGTGGCTCCACCGCGGCGAAAAGCCGGCGACCGTTTCGGTGGACGCTGTTACTGGCTATTACCACAGGTGGAATCTTTACTCGAGGTCGTCAAAAATGGCCCAGCTCCTCAGCGGCGGTCAGAGAGGAGGAGCAGGTGTAGCGATCGTAACCCTCTCGAAATCATAAACGTGTAAACCTCCTAAAAATAGACAATGTGCGAAAATTTGAAACAAATTATTAATTTCCCGTTTAAAACGTCTTAACAATGGAATCAAAAATTGGAAAATTCTAATTTGTTCAAGTCGTTTTACTTTTATCGTCATTAATGGTCAATGTGACCCCCTTGTTTGGGTGCGAAAGCGACTGTGACTCCTCTTGGCGAAAAGTGCGCCTGTGGCTTGCGGCTCATTGTCCGCGTCGTCAGCTGTATTCGTTGTTTGACACTACAACTGCATGAATCTCAAACGACCGCATAGATCTTTCTCAAGGTCAAAGCTTTTGCCAAACGCTCGATCCGACCTTCCGCTGTCGCAATACAAACATAAATACAAAACTGTTACGTCAACACACGGGTACTTTGAGTGTGCTTTCTGTTACGAATGCGTACAACTGGTCTCTCGGATCGATAAATTCAACGAAGTAGACCTAGAAACGACATACACCGTATCGCGCTTAATCAATTTAACCGATTTCCACGTGAATTGGACGCTGAAATGCTAGACATATCAGACGAATTCACGAACAGAAGTGAGTTCTAAACTGCAGCGGGACCTATGCCAGGGTGCCCGTCGCGGTGTGTACGACTTCCTGACCTAGGATGATCCTTTAGTGAAGGCTCTCTGTATAGGACTGTCCCTTTCGTTGATTATCATGCGCGTGAAGGATAGTCCAATACAGACACATCTCTCAAAGGTGTCACGCTAGACTCACAGCTGTCATCTGCCGGGGCCGGCCGTGCGCACTCCGCGATCCCGCCCGCAATCTGGAGGCAGCCGTTTCAAAGGCCGGCCTGAGGCGGCCGAGGCGGGATCGACACTAATGCTCTAGCCTCATAGCGTATGAAATATTTAAACAGGCTAGTGCATTTGCCAGACTAGCTGCTGTACTGCAACTGCGCCGTATAGTGATAGAATTGCATTTAAGTACTATGTCAATCTGAGCACCGAGTTAAGTCTAGCTCTTAAATTGGCATTGATGTGTACGCCGCTAGACTAAACTAAAAGACTAAAGGCTGTGCGCACTCACGCCTTTCCGAGGACAGAGCTGAATTCTGATTATTCTCCGCACAAGACGGGCGGCCTTTCGTTCTCATAATTTATGTCGTGGCGAAGAAAAGTAAATAAATTCTGATCTTGTTCCCCGCGCACTGCACGGCGATCGCGTCACCGCTGTCGTAATTCTACTTTCGTGTTATTTCTTACCGCGTATATGTACCTAACCATATTGCGAAACCGATATATGGATCGTTTTATATATACCATGGGAAAAATTGGTTAGACCAGTATTAGTCCGTGTGTTGGCATAGACTCGAATTCCACACAATCTGTTGAGTTCAAATTTATGGGTTGCGTTTGTCGGGGTTTGTGTTTGAAAGGCTTTGAAGATACTCGTACTTTGAGCGATTTTCAGTGGGTGCTGTCACATAGAGCAGTTTAATTTAGTTATTATCGTTGAACGTAATTCATGCATTTCATGTTAATTGAACACGCCGTGTTGAACATGACACTCGGATGGACGCATTTTTAACGTGTTTTTATTTACATGAATAGCCAGTACACAAACGGCTTAACAGGGTTCAGCTAACACAACACACAATAGGTTTATCTGAAAATTTTGAATCTATCGATCACTGCACACTACAGGTATAATAGGCAGGCTGAGATAGCGCTGGTATTCCTGGATTCTTTCAGAATCGCTTTCTATTTTTTCTGGTCGAATATTTTTGTAGAAACCTTCTGTCCGATATATATATTTCTTCGCTGTCTTCCGAGACGATGAAAAAATTGACCTATCAAAGAGATTGGGAATTGGCGTCTTATTTTATACATGAATTAGGTTGAATACAATCAGTGATGTGGAGTGGTCCGACTCGAGTCTCCCACGTCGCACTGTAGGCGTGTAGCTGACTTTGCATGCTAAAACTGGGCAAATAAAATCAGAAATATCGATATGAAAAAAGAAATAACATCAACACAAAAGAATTCCAGTACACGGCAATCATTCGAGTGCTGTGTCGCGCGGTTCCGTAGTAGGCCCCCTGTAGTACGTACGCCCGCCCGGGTCCATAACAGTCGCGTCGCCGGCGCACCGCGGGACTTACCGGAGAAAAACGTCTTCGGCGAACACCTGGGCGCGCGACCGCCGGCGCACGGCGCGCGCGCTCGCCGCGTCTTGATCATTGGCCTGTGCACTTTTGTTGATTTTTAGAAATATGTATGTACCTTCGAAGTTAGTATTGAGTTGAATTGTGCTTCCTACTTCACCGATTGTGAAGGATCTTCCCTGATTAAAGTCCATAAAACAATGCTGGTTTGGTCTATGTTGCATGTAAATTGGGGGAGGTTACCGTTGTTTAAAACTTTTTTTTTTAATAATGATCATTTTTCATTTATTCTACAAGAAGTTAGCAATATAAATTTAGGTCAAAGGGAGTACAACAATAAAAAATATTGCTGGAAACTGAAACCTAAGCTTCGTCGAATCAGTATCATAGGTTTACCACTAAGTATTATCACAAAGCATTTTAATATCGTTTTAATGATATTAAACCGTATCGTAACAATGATGGTATTCATAGGATCAGGTTAACAATAACAGACCGTTAGTTGCATGCTATATTGATGCGAGTAAGAGACAATTGCCTCAAAGTCGCTTATACAGTCATTTGTCGCGAACTTACAAAGTATATTTATCTCCTAAATAGGATTTTCCAGATAGGATAATAATGTTCAGCCTTAATATTGCCCTTAATATAACTATAACGTGTCTGTTAATAAAATTTCATAATATTTTCACTAATTACCAAAGGCAAGTTTGAATCGCAAAAGAGTGTATAAATGTATGTGCTAATTTACTATAATTTTAAAAATTCTACTATGAAAAGTAAAAAATTTTCATAAATGAGAAAGATTATGATTTGTGTCCGATTTTCGAAAATCGTATTTTCAACATATTTTGAAAAATCTCAAAAATATAAGTTTTTACAAAAATATCCTTTTAAAATAACTTTCAAACTACTCGACGTATTACTACTTAAATACTAAAATCTGATCAGATTTTTTCCTCAAATACTTAATCAAATAAATCAAATAAAAACCTAAATCAAATAAAAACATCGGGATCGCGATCTACGGCGTGTTCGGTCGACATAAAAGGTGAAAGAGCTCATTCCACGTCTGCGCAGGCGGAGCCGCTGACGAAAACTATATATATAGCAAATAAACCTTTGGATGATACGTAAAGTCGGCAAGTGTCAAGTGCCGTCGGGCGCGGTACACACACCTTCGGCAATAAGTCGGGGCAGGTGCGGGCCGCGATGCCTCCGGTTTAGAAAACAATTACCGCAATATTAATTTATATTTATTTCGTATTCGTCGTACGTAGTTCTCGGCCCTCCCGAGGGGGGCGCGACGGACGGCAGACGGGCCGTTTTAAATGCTTTGGGGCATTTTTTTAACCACGATCGGTGAATTAAGCAAAAGGGGACGGTTACGCAATATGACGTGTAATTCGAATCATATCGAGTCTCGGCTTGAATTTAATGTGCTATTTTCCATGAAAAGACAACTAAAGTTTTCGCTTGTGATTGCGGCTCACATTGTGTTCGACTCTTGTACAATTTTACTTTAACTGTGATTACAATTCACAAAATTTCAATTTGTGGTGTGGTCCTTGTAACGTAATATAATGAAATGTAATATAAATTGGTAATTCACTATTTACCAAAATATGCGTGATTTCATAGTCTTAAGTTAGATATGTGTGCAATTGTTTATGAACCTTCTTGTAAGCGCTCTGCCATCGCCACGATCGTTTATCGATGTCCGTTTATAATGTACTATATAATAAAAGGGTAAACTACGCGTCTCTCTGTATGAATAAAAACTTTCAAAAAAGGAAACAATAACGTATCCTGTGACCGTATATTGAATCGATGTCGTCCTGTCGTGTCGGTGCGATATTGTTTTCCTTTCAGATCTAGGGGCTCGGACCTTTAGCCCCCCACGCCGGCCGATGCCGCCGACGGCGGGTCGGTCGTTGCCGGGGTCGACGGCTTAACTTGTCGTCCGAGTCCGAGAAACGACCTGCCTCGTATGACTCAAGTTAAAAACTCATCGGACTGCGATCGGGAGTCGAACCCGCTGCATTCGGTAGGTGTTCGGGGGAGTCGCCGCCCGGCCGCGGCGGGGCCACTTAAATGGGAGTCGCCGCCCGGCGAGTGAGCCACTCCGCCCGGCGACGTGACCGAAATCTCGAAGCGACCGACGAAGCCATCGAAATTCGAAGGTTGTGTGAGCGTATTGGCGATTTTTATTTATTTTTAAACTCGCCCGGTAATTAGACATCGGTCCTGCTCGAAACGACTCTTCAGTACTCGATTACGGAAATTAAAGAAACCCTCGAAGATCTATGAAGGGAGATTCGAAGCATCTTTTTCCATAGATTAAAAGTTGCCATTTAAAGAAGTTAATTTCATGTTTCTAGTGCCCAATATACTTTGAGCTTCTAACGAGTGAACGTTAAAATGCGAATTGGGGAGAAATTATTTTCATTGAATGGAAAATTGAATTTTCGCGACTTAATCTGACGGTTTCGCCCTCGTCCGCGCGGCGCGCTGCGCGAAAACGACACGGTAAATTGTTACAATTTTATTGTTTGGTATTGATTCAGTTCAAATTTATTTGCTTTTTATGTGAAGAGAATTCTTTGTGTGAACTCTATATCTCCTGAAGAAATATTTCCTTCTCCCTATATATCGGCATCGATGGTTTCATCATTGAACTGTTAATGACTTTAAACAGCTCGTGTTAAAAAAAAAATTTGGTTGCCTGTAAAGTCGGTATACGGGCGAAAGTTTTACGTGACAACGACTTTGAATGGTAAAATCATTTTAATGTGAATATTCATTCGTATAGTAGGAAGAAGGATGAAATAATAGTAACAATTTAAAACATTTATTTATACAAAGAATTATATTTAAAACATTAATTTATACAAAGAATCTCGCACTGAATTTCATATTAACAAAATTTTATTTTTACCTTTACACATACATACGTATTTATATACAAATATACATACAATAACTTGCAATACATTTGCAAGCTATGCACTAATTCTCTAGTGCTGCGCGCGGCAGACCGATCATAGTTGAGTGGGAGAGACGCAAGGCATTCGGCGGGCCTCTCTCTCGTTCGGTGACTCATCGTTACGTTACCGAGCGTTACACTTTTCATAAGTGACTCCCAGCCGCAACCTAATTTAAGACGTTGTCACGTCAAAAAATATAACCAGGAGGAAGAAGGAGAAGGTAATATATATATTCTATTTGTCGCTTATTTATTTGTTTGAATACGTATCATGTAAGAATCCCTTAATCGATTCAAAATCCAATTTCTGATAAATACGAGGAGTAAATGGTAATAATATTTAGTGTGTACTAGCTTTTATCCGCGGCTTCGCTCGCTTGAATATAAAACAAATTCCTTATCTTTTTTAAACCGATCGGTAAGAGTATGTTCACGGGAAGGTCGAGATCGAGAAAACGGAAACCTCTGCCAGGAGCGATATCGCTGGCGAGAGTAGAAGGTTTATTGTTTCATAAGAGAATAATTTAGCGGCGGCGGGTGTGGTTCAGATAAGTGACTTTTATTCGTATTGTTTTTAAGAAAAATCATTGAAATTAACAATATTTTTTCCTTAGTGCTGTACGTGCGGACTATTGACGTAGTCGCATACAGATTGCTTATAGGGAGGGCCATAGGGTCATGGGGCTTAAGTATTTAGGAGTTAGACAGACGGTATATGAAATATTAAGAGTACGATGCACTGTATTTTGACGTTACCTAACAGAACTTTCGTAAATCATAACTTTTTTTGCGCGCTCGCAATATTCATCGCCGCCCGCGGATTAAGAGATTAACTGGGGCGGATTACGTTTAGGCGGAAATTAAAAGGGAAAAATCTCGAAATATGATTTACGAAATCCGGTCAAGCGCGCTTCGAATCTTGTCGTTCCATAGAGTCGGCGTGCTACGCGTGATATCGCTCGCGGGTATTGAAAATCAGCGGTGTTCAATTACGGTGCGTTTTAGCATGTTAAAAACACATATGTATGTATATATGCATTCATTGATAGCTGCACTCGCGTATCACACTGTCGGTGGACACTGGCGTAGCGCATGCCGATGCGTATATGTTGTGGAATAGGTGAAGTACGCGAAAGCGGCTGATGTAAGTTGTCACCGAGCGATTGCTAATCACAAACAAAATAGGTTCGTAGACAATCGCGAAATATCAGGGTCGATTTCCATAGAACGTTGTTATCGGAATGATAGCGGTCGAATTAATATTTTCTGGGATGTATAATTGTCGATAATGACGTGGACAGTCGATCACTATTCCGATATCCTCTACAAGCTGATGAGTCGTTTTCGACGTATTATTGAACCACAGACTAACAAATACGTACAAAAGCTTTGTAGTGCTCTATAATCGTTGGTATCTAAATGTTACAGTCGTACCACGCCAAATTCTTTTTGAGGATCCCATATCTGAAAAGGGGCTGAATGTGAACCATTTCGTTCTTCGCCTGTCTGTCGAGACCCTCTTTTTCAGGAATGCGTGGAGGTATTGTTGAAATCAATATCGATTACTGAGGTCTGCCGTCCCTTAAAACTGTAAAAAATCAAGCTTTTAAATCAACGTAATCAAAAAATCCGCCCATTTATACCTTATATTTTCATAAAACGTAACGACCGTATTTTTATTACGTAATTAAGTACATTAAAACCTATAAGTTCTTCCTATCGTCCTAGAATATAATAGACTGATGTATTCTCAGAACATTTTTTTTAACTTATCGTCATAAAAGTTTAATTTTTAGAAAGAGACAGCTAAAGTTTCCGAATTCCCGAACCGATATCTCGCCAGTGTGTCCGTACCGTAAACGTAAAATCATCGAGACCGTAACGGGCAAGACATCTACGTACGTGATTTTGTAAAACAAACCTTTCGAATTCCATCCGTACTCGTCCGCTTTATTTATTTTTTCTTACTATTTAAATTCTCGCCCATTTCTCAGAAGGGTGAACAGAGACCACAGACCTGCACATGGTATAGCACCATGTGCAGGTCTGTGGTCTCTGTTACGGAACGGTCGTTATCACGTTTGCGGTGACGATGTCCAACGCTGACGGTCTTCCTTGGAGCGAGTGATTTAGTTTGATTAAACTAAAAATCATCGATCAATTTACCCTTGGTCGTGCAGAATTCGAATCAATCGTATTTCGGTTTTTGACCACGTCCGCTCAATGTCAAAAGTAATATTCTAATAGTTTTATCAGACTATCAGACTTTATCGGACCCGCTCATGTCGCTACGACCAAATTAAAACTTGTCAAAGATCGTTTTCGATTCCGATTCTGCTCTCTATTTTAGTCCCGGTCCGGATGCCGACTACGGGTCTTCTTTGAACACAATGTCTTTTATGTAGTATTTATGCGTATTTCTTGTAGAAAAAGTATCCTGCTCCTTATTCCAAGAGATAATGTACCTCTATGCTGTCATATTTTATTACAAGTCGTATCGGAGATTAGCCCAGGCTAACGAATAGGTAGACACTACATCGACCTGATATTTTAGAGCCTATCATTTGGCCTACCGCATGTTTTACAGTATTCTGAAATGGCATACGAACAGGCAGGTATATAATATAAAAAAACAAGAAAATTGAAGATGATAAATATGAGTGCATCATAAAACGAATATCGATTAATATTGTTACAGAGTCCAAATACATTATAATAAGTATATGTAATAAAAGTTTAGACTTTCCGTGTCTGAACTTATAGCAAAGGCTTTTCGACTTTTCTGGTTTCAAAACTAAACTGTTCACTTCACACCAACTGGCTATCCGTTTTAAATCCTAATTTAATTTGTTTAAGGCTAAAGAAGTGTCTTTAGGCTCACAGATATGTAAAACTGTAAATCGTCCGCATATAAATGATATTTATAATTTTGAATATTGTGTATGATATCCACACTATATAATATAAAGAGTGTCGGTCCAAAAATGCAACCCTGAGGAACTCCGCGAGTCAAAGGCTTGGCAGTTGAAAGTAACTGAGCCGTCGTTATTATGAAGTTCAACTGATTGCGAGCGACCAGTGAGATAACTAGGAAACCATCTTGTCACCGAGTTATCGAAATCATAATAAGAAAATTTTTATAAAAGAAGAGATGTTGATAGTGTCAAAAGTACTCAAGAAATCTAACAATATCAAGATTATTCCCTTGCCCATGTCCTTTGCAACTAAAATGTCGTCCACTAAGTCAGTCAAAGACCTTTTCTGAAACCGGATCGATTATCAGGAAGGATTTTATTTTTTAAATAGAAAATGAGTTGTATACAAACCGCCTTTTCAACTATTTTCGATAAGAATGGTATAATACTTATCGGTCGTAACTCCTTGATCTGTTTCGGGTGGCTCGTTTTGGGTTGCTCTATATACGAAAAATGTGACGCAAAGCGCCCCACGCTTTTTCCGCAATAATCAAGTATTTTTTCGTCATTGTACATTATTTTCAGCTTATATTAAAATTATTTTTATCTTTTAGTATGATGTGCTTTAAAAGCGTATTTTTTATTTTTTTTAAACTATATTTATTTTTTCAATTTTAGTTCATTGATTATTAATTTTTCCAAGGTTTTATAATTAGTTATTTGTAAATCTCCGAGGAGGTGTAAAATTCTTCTTGAACAACTTAATAATATTTGAGGTGTTAAATTTTTAAATAATACTGATTAGGTGGTATAGCAAATCTTCAACAGTGGGGATATGTTGTAAAATTTGCTTCAAAACAAAGAGAAAAAATTTGTAGAGCTAATTTCTAAAAACAATCCATTACTGACGTTTTACATGGAGTTGGATGGATATTAATTCAACTGGAATACTTTTTCAAACGGGGATGAGTTTAAAATTATTTTTTGACTTGACATGGTATGTCCAACATTTTAATTATAACTTTCAGATTGAAAATATTTAGTAAATTGAATACTTCGTCAAAACGAAATGGCGCCAACACACAACTAATATTGTGTTCCTGATCGCGATGCTGATCAGGATAATGAGATGAACTTATCAAATGATTGTATTGTCCCGGTTCTTGATAAAGTGTGCAAAGTTTGAATTAAACGTGTCCGTTCAAAATGGGACAAAATCGAGTCCAAAGGAGTCGGTTAAACAAGCTCACAAGCTCACAAGCTACCAGTAAGTGAAGCTAAAAAGTTTTAATAAAATGATCATTAATGACGCCATGGTTATTAAAATTAACTAGCTACAATTCTTTTATATCTTTGCATAGTACTTGGGCGGGGCGGGGGTATTTATAGAATTATCGATGTCGTTACTGTAAATAGCCCCTCTTTCAGAATTTAAAACTACTTTTATTACTTTCTTTAATTCTTTGTAATAATTTTTGTACTACATTATTAAATTTACGACTACTAGCTTTATCACGTAATTTAATCATCTCTCTTATATTGAAGTGGAGCGCTAATTAAAAATACGAAAAATAATTGAATTGAAATCCTCAACAATTCTATTCATGTCATTATTTATTAAACGCTTCCAGTCAACAGATTCCTAATACAAAATTTTAATTTAATATCTTTTGAGGGTCTGTACGTAATCCACTTAGACGGTTCTCTCTTTTTTGAAATTTACGCACTTTCCATAACAATACAGCTCCGAAAATTAAATAACAAAGTTGATGAAATATTATTAGCGAAGATATTTAATAGATTTTACGCGGCGTCTTCTTTTTCGTGCTAGCTGTTCATAGCTTATCGAACACCTCTATCAATCGGCGTAGCGATGTCAAGACAAATAAAGGTTACGGCGCATGCGCTACGAAATGTCGAAAGCTCCTGTGATACATCGCGCTCGGCTCGGCGTAGACAAAATAGAACCGGTCGAAAAATATGCTTTTACGAGGTCTGTGCGGCAGGCGGCGCGTCTTGTCGGCGAAATTAAAGAAGTTCGGCTGCAGCCACCGCGAATCTGAAATTATATATATGTGTGTATGTGTGTGTGTGTGTGTGTGTACATGTAGCGTGTATCTGTGTATACATTTTTTGTGAAATTCTGTGATAATGCTCGTTTTATAACTTAATAACGGTCTGACTGGTCTTGATGAAAATGAGTATGCAATAAGAATATGTGATTGCGCAAGTGATAAGCAATACGTGATTTCTAAATACCGTATGATAACTATAAAGAAGTTAAATGGTAATTTTTGCATTGCTTCGATGACCCTATTTATTTGTTTCTTGCATGGCGCGTATGTATTCAAGTAGTGTCAAATAGGTTGTGTCGCAAGTGTCGTAACACTGGTTCTGACCCTACTGGCTGCAGTCTACGATCGCCGCGACGTACCCTTTCCATGCACGCCGGTAGGTACGTACCTGTGAGTGTCCTCGTGCCCGGTATTCATACTATAGAATACTTGCAAGTTTATCGCCATCACAATATGTGTGTTTTCTGTCGACATTCCATATATTAGATACGTTTCTGTGAGTCTGAAATATATCATTGTGTTCTATATTCATATCCGGCCATAGTATGTATATAAATTATCTCCGTATTACCTGTACAGAACGAATCGAGAATCGTCTGCAAGCAATACATTCGTGTTCAATTCGTCCCAGCGACGTATTCGAAGTGTCTCGATGGTGGTGTCGATAATACAATATAGTTATTAATAGGCGGCCGTAATAAAACGCGTACGGTTGCCGCTTGTACGTCGAGTGTCCTAATTGTTTACTAACAATCCCGCCCGCACGAGTAGGGACAAGGTCCCCCTACCATGCGGGGTCTATTAAATTATAATTCGTAATTGAATCCGAGAAATCTGTACGAGGAAAGCGGCTCGCTGGTAATCGCGTTACGAACGTACGCCAGGACGGGCTTATGCGAGATGGCTATTTATTTTTGCTACTGTTTTATTTTTGTAAATTCTCATTATCGCTATAAATACTACTATAGCCACAATCGTGTATTAAATGCTAGACATACGTTTCATACTGTCTTTTGTATGTTGTCTCGATTTTAATAGATTTTGATCGCTTGGAATAGGATTCCAATAATAATGGAATAATGAAAGTAGTTTTATATCTATTCATCTCTACATAGTCAGTTTCCTCGAAAATATTTGAAATAAGAGGTGCTAAAACAAAATAGGGATATGTTTGGCTGACTACAGTACAATTGTCGGTCAATCGATGAAATACCACACTCTCATAATACGGACCGAAGTAGCAATTTTTGCTGTTTCATTTCATCAGTGAGTGAGAGTCACGGTAGCCTCACCTTTCGTCAATCAGGTCCCCGTCTATTAGGTATCCTATTGCTCCCGAGAGGCGGCAACACACTGGTGACTCTACTGGGATCGTGAATGTCCATGGGAGAAGGTGACTTGCAACAATATTATACTAATTTTCCACCCACGTGCGCAAAGGAGTTCCACTTCAAGAACCTCATATGATAACCGCATAAATTACCTACCTATGGTATATATTAAATGCACTTTAAAACCAGTTAATAGTATGCATTGTAATGTAATTCGATGATGTCATAATCGAAACACTCATGCAAACACGGTTAAAATCGCATTACGAACCATTGACCTATATGTATACTACTAGACAAGCAGCGCCTTATAAAGAATTGCTCACCACGTTACGGCTAAGTATCCACAACTCATTTAGTCGGTTGTACGCTAGTGACAGAGAGGTTCATTATAAAACGTTATTGTTACTGATCAAAATCAATAAACTTATTAAGCATTGGTATCAACATTCATATATTCATTAAAATTTAATTACAAAGTGAATTTTTGGTAAGTAAATACTTCTTTATTTTATGTTTTATAATGAGAAATGACAAAATTAAAATAGTCACCCAATAAAGGGCCCCGATGCCGCCCTCTATCGCCGTATTTCCGAAATAATATTATAAAACGTTGTTTGACTTTGACTGTAAATACATTGCATTAATATAAGCTAGAGAGTTCACAAAATTTCTTTGCTGAACGAGCAATGTAATGCATTAGTAGTAGAATTTACATCCAAGAAATTTCAAATGGTACAGTTACTGATCTGTACCCTACCACCACATGACGTATGTATCATAGATTATGATTGTCTTTAAAACAGACGTTTGATTAAAGTGTGCATGTTAATAAACTAATTATATTATTATTATAGTCCATTTTTGAGAATGTATATCTTTTTATTTAAGTGCAGCCTTTAATAAGAAGCGATAATATTTATCTGTTTTTGGAACATCCAAAACAAAATATGAAAAAATGTATAACAGCAAATTACAAAATTTATAATATTGAATTTTTGGTATTTAAATTTACTGTAATTACTAAATATATAACTTATAAATTAATTTTAATTTCTTTAGGTATTAGTGGACGGAAATATCAGATGTAAAATATGCCGAATTGCATACTTCGATATTGCAAAAATTACTCTCGAAAGACAAAGAAATCTTCTGATGGTATAACATTTCATAAGTATGTTTATAGTAACGCTCATGATAATTAATGTATTTTCGTATGTATTTTTTTCGTGTCTATAGGATTTGTGACAAATATTAATATTTAATTACACCATTTTTTAAGATTTCCTCGTCTGGGTCATGAAAATAGAGAGAGGTGGATCAAATTTGTTCAGAAAAATAGAAGTCAAGATACTTGGTAACAGAGCATACCTGTATTTGTTCTGTGCATTTTCGTGAACAAGATTGTTACACAACTAAAACTGGACGACGATATCTGAAAACAACTGCCTTTGAAAATACTGAAGATTTTTCAAACGGGTGTAACTCCTTCTTCATTATTACAAGTTCACATATCGGATACCGATTCCGTATTTGATACTCCCAGAAAATTTGTTTGAAAAAAATTTAGAAATCTTTCGATTGCTAAAATATATTACATGAAAAAATAAAAATTAAAACGTAAATGTAGATACCTGAAATCAAGAAATCAAAATTAACAGATATTGTAAAAAATTAAAATCAAAATTTCCTTTAGAAAGTTTATTCGAAAATGAAAATAAACTTTTACGAAGCTGCAGTAGTAGAATCGTACTTGAACGCATTAAAAAATTAAACAGCCAAAAAGAAAACCGCATATTCTCCATGTGTCCGAAAATTTGCGCTTACAATAAATTATTATTCAGCTGCGGCTTATAAATATTTAAGAAAATCTTTTAACAATGCCTTACCACACCCTCGGACTCTAAGTAATTGGTACGGGTCAGTTAACGCAGAGCCTGGATTCACAAAGAAGCATTTAAAGCTTTAGAGCTCAAGTCATTAAATGCTTTACCAGAATCCCATAATTTGTTCCTCGTCTTTGATGAGATGTCAGACAACAAAAACTTTTAAAAATGAAAAGTGGGGTTCGTAAATTTCGGAACTGGTCCGCAAGAAGAAAAGGCAACCCAGGTATTAGTGTTAATGCTAGTATCTTTGACTGAAAATTGGAAAATACCGATTGGGTATTTTCTTGCAGCTGGTATAAGTGCCCAAACTAAAGCTTCTTTAATTAAAATCAGTTTAGAAAAATGTCATAATGTTGGTGTTAGGATTGTTAGTTTAACATTTGACGGATGTAAAGCCAATTTTAATGCTGCCGAGATACTAGGCTGCCAACTTACCGATGTAGAAAACATGAAAACCTATTTTCCCATCCATCCACGTCTGAAAATGTGTATATCTTCGTCGACCCGTGCCATGTAATTAAGTTAATAAGAAATACATTTGAAAACAAGAAAATTTTTGACGAAAACAATCAAAAGTTAAATGGCAACTCATTATTAATTTAAACAAATTGCAAGAAAATGAAGGACTAAGATTTGCAAACAAACTATCGCCTAGGCATATACATTTTCGTAAACAGGTGATGAAGGTTAAACTGGCAACGCAGTTGCTTAGTGTGAGTGTCGCTAAAGCCCTTGAGCTTTGTGATAAAGTATTAAAATCATCACAGTTTATAGATAGCGCTGGTACTGTACGTTTCATCACTTTAATGAACAATTTTTTGATGTTTTTAACTCACAGAAATGTCATTTCTATGGTTTCAAGAGCCCTATATGTTCAAAACAAATCAGATATTTTAAAATTATTAGATAGTGTAAAATCTTACATGCTTTCATTGCAAATCCAGGTAAAACAAACAAGAGTTATTAAACGGCCAAATAGAAATCCCAGAATCATTTTAAATATTAAGAAAAAAAGTTGTAGAGTCACAAAATCAAACCGGGTTTATTGGTGCTATCGTTTGCATTGAAAGTTTAAAAAATTATATCAAGAAATGGTCGAGGTAAAGAAAATTATGAAGTATATTTCAACTTACAGGTTGAACCAAGACCATTTAGGTTATTTTTGGTTGTATTAGACAATACGGTGGATAATAACAATCCAAATGTGATTCAATTCCGCGCAGCGTATAAAAAACACTTAGTCACCTAGAACTGAAGTCCTCATTTACTGGAAACTGTATACCCTTGGATAATTTCACTATTTTATCGACATCATCGGTAGATATCATAAACAGCACTAGTTTAGGAAACCGATATGACGATGAAGAATTTCAAATTCTCCAAAATCACGGACAACTTTTAATTCTGATGTCGAAGCAAGCATTAACTGTGACATTTTGGCAGAAAATAAACACTGAACGTCTAACAAGCGCTTCGAAACTAATAGTTGGGTATATTTCCGGTTATGTAGCCCGCAAGTTAATGAAAAATATAAAATGTGAGGAATGTTTGAATCATTTGACAACAAATAGTAAACTATGGCATCATAAATTAATATCTATTAAAGACATTGGACTATGTTATTCCGATGAAAACGTGTTTAAAAGTTTGTTTAAAACAGAGGCTTTCATTCGGTCATTAATAAAAGAGTAAAAGGACAAGGTTTATGTGCAAAATATAGCAACGTTAATTATATAATTGCTAGTACTCTTATGTTGTTTATAAATTCTAATATTTTTAGCTCATTAAGATTTCATTCCTTACAACAACCTAGCACTTTAAACCATAGAACACATTTGATACGAGCCATAATTGAGAAATACTCTATCATTAGATTACACCACGAATCTAAAACAGATCCTGAAATATCAACTTCCACAAAGCGCCAACAATTAACTAAACTGATTTTATTTCAAGGAACTTAATCATTTATATGAAATAAAGGGACTACATATAAGCAATTACATATTTCATTTCTTTAAAACTATGGCTGATATAATTTCCTACAATTGCAAGATCCTGTCAAAATTCGTAATTCTATTCTAAGAATGACATAGGAAAGGTAGAATTTATTTAGTGTCGCATCTGCGTGAGCGTTTTTTGCTTAATCACTACCTAAATCCCTCCCTTCCGTTTCCGCACCTCAGCCGTCGCAAATGAGCGCCGCGACAAACTTTTGTTTGAAAGTGCTAGTCTAGTAGTATACATATAGGTCAATGTTACGAACACATCAATTTAATTTATAGGTAATTGAAACAATTTGGAAGTTGAAAAATCATATGCTATAACGTATTTATCTAACATTGGAAACCGATTCCCTCAATTTTTGCGATTTTGATCGAAGTATTTATCGTTGTTTCATAAAAATAATCGTGTAACACGATATCGTCTTGAATAGATAAAATACTGATTGAGATAGGCGCGGGGAAGAAGTATGTTGGAGCGGAATTTTTTGGATATCATTTTAATCAGTGAATTTTATATTTCAGAGCAAATTCGTTTTCTTTGACAATATGAATTTGTTGAAAATGTTGTATCGAAAAACCATTCAATGTATGACCAATCAGTAAAGATTATTCTAGTTTTACATATTATTATGCGAACTTTTATAATAAACTTTATTATTATTTGTAAGAATTGCGGGGGGATTTATTTAGTACTAATTATATGAAGTCTCTACATAATTGTGCTATCATTAATGCAAGCGATTTTAATTCTCTCAACGCAATATGTTGTGGCGCAAGTAAATAAAGTAATTTTGTGTATTTTAAATTATTTCAAAGAGCACAACTCTTAAAAAGTCACACATTCATATTTGTAGTACACCATATGTCAAACTAGGTTTCCACCTGCAATTTCGTTTAATGCCCTCAGATTTTCGCGTGGTTCTCTACGCCACGGAGCCGTCCGCGTTCGCTAAAGGCGCGCAGAAATAATATGATTGAGTTTCATTTTCTGAATACTAAATGAACTCCGCTCATTTACTTCGACGTGGACGCCGCCGTCCCCTCCGACGCGGGCGCCGGCCCGCG